>CAUJRU010002116.1:0-93527 GCA_963277665.1 Viscum album | reverse complement strand
TGATTCATTGGATATGATGATTCTATGTAGAGATGTATGGCATTTTTAGATATATTTCAATAATTTTCATGAAAAGTGGGATATCTCATTAAATTTTTTTTGGGAATGTTATGATAATTGTTTACTTATTCATCAATGATGGTGGCAAGTCACAACAAACATTTTACCATTTGATAGGGGATTTATAGAATGTGTGTGTTTTGGATTCATTTTTAGTCCACAATTTATTATCAACCAAACTGCTTTCTAGATAACAAGGCTTTGGTAAGGCATTTTGATGAGGCAATAAATCAAGTTATCGTTCTCTAGAAAACATTTTCTATGTTTTCAATATATAACGAGGATCCAAAAAGTCGTAATATCATTAAAAGGATGATAACCAAAAATATAAAATCATTATAGGTAAGTTTCCATGAATTTTCATTATACAAATTTTTTTATAAGGCTCCAAATTTCTGAAAAAGAAGAGCTTTTAGAACAAAAGGTGTAGGACTTAACCACCATCATCTCATTTCACCATTAGTTATGGATAACAGGTCATTTCAATGTTGTTATATTATTGAATTTTTTTTGAAATAAAATATTATCAGTAAACATATTTCACTGCCCTTATTATTTTTACGGGTACACTTTTTCTTCCACTTCAAGTGATACAATTGAGGCAATTACTATTATCACAATTGTAGAAAAACACACCATCATACTATTTGTATATAGGAGGTATGGTTTCTAGAGGGAATTCCATATAAGTTATATAACATCCCAGGTAAATAAAGATTAAGACATATTTCATATTTATTAATATTTCTGAATTAAAAATTAATTTTACTTTAAAGTGGTTTCTATGTTCGATAGTATACTCGATACACAACAACGAGTTTCTTTGAAATCTTACGCTGCAAAAAAATAATATAATAATATTTTTTTAATGGTAGTTAACTCCTAGTTATTGTATTGGCGGGAATGAACAATAATATCAAAAATATGATTATACAGTTAAATTTATTTACATTTATCCCATAAAATGTTAGAGGCTTAAAATGTGAATGAATATAATTTTTAGCAGAAATTACAGTAAAATGTTGATTTATGGCCTTTTAAGGGAGAAATAAATTTAAATACTGTTTTGGTCACTTTAATACACTCTAATTGACAAAATAAATTCTTTTTTAGAATGGGGACATCAAAATTTACTTTGTGTAATTTTTTGGAATTTTTCTGATAAAGGTCATTTTTCATGAATAGAGAAAAATATTGTATTTTAATTCAAAACTATGTTTTAATATAATTTATTTATATGAATATATTATATTTTAATTGGTTTTAAAGTTTAATAAGAATATATTTTTACCATTTAATCTAATTTTGGTTATTGTAATTAATTTCACTTTGAAATTGGACATAAACAAGTGTCAATCTTTTAATAGTTATTCTTTCATAAAAACATGCTATTTTTTTAACAATGGGAATTAATTTTAAAATTAAATAATTCCACTTTAATGTTTTTAATTTGGAAAAATAAACATCATTTTTGAATTAAAAATATCAATTTTAGCTTAGGTTGAGTTTTTGGTATTTTTTGAAAAAACTTAATTTTTTGATGAATAGTGAAACCACTTAGTAGTAGTTAAAAAACTGAATTTTTTATTCAAATGAAATTTTACCAATTTTTTGAATTGAATTTAAAAAATACAACACACATGGTTTTTATTAGTATGTAAATTTGGTTCAATAAGATTAAAATAATTTTTGATGAATAGTAACTTTTGACATTAATTTGCTGCTGTTAAGGGTAAATATGGTAATTCAAGGTAAAAAGAATATTTTAATAATTCAAAATTACCTTAAAACTTGTCCTAAACATATTTTATGAATAATGGCCTACCATGTACATCATTGGGTATATTTTGGGACCAAGGGAGCCACTTATGAATGATAATGACACTTTAGATTAATTAATTTAATGTAAAGGAAAAAATGACATAAAAAATATTTTAGAAAATTAATTTTTATATGGTGTTATATAAGTAATATTTTTGACTATAAAAAACAATGGAAATATAAAAATATTTCCCAAATCATGGTTCTTTTTATAATTTTTAGATATCGAAAAAACTGAATTATTTGTGACACAATAATGATGAAGTGTTCACCTCATTAATAAATCATTTAAATAAATAAGATTATATTTATTAAAATAACATCCAATACCATTCCAATTCTTATTGGATGATTTTATTTCTACCATGAGTAATATTATATTCAACTATAATGTTTTTTGGTCCATTATAAAATGAATATCAATTTATAATAAAATAATATTATCACACTTTCCTAAAGATCCCCTCCTCTCCCTTATAAAAATACCTCACATATATCCAATTACACACACCTCTAAAACATTTAGGATCATCCAAACCCTACACAATTAAGTTCCCTACATACCAATCCTCCTCAAAGAATCCTTACCTTAGGCAGAAGGCCCTTCAACGATTCCTTTTTGTTTAAACCAAAGGAAGTTACCCAAATTAAAGGTAATGATTTCTCTTAACTTCTTTTCATTTATTTCACTTCTCCCAACCCTAAAATCTATTTATTATTTTTTTTATAACAACACCAGTATCCTAAATATAATATCATGTTGTTATGATAATTATTCAAACTACACTTACAAAAACCTCTATCTAATGGGTGAAGAATATAATGTTTCTATTGAGGGAAAACTAACGCCTCACAAAACGATGAATTTTAAAATACCTCCTACCACCTCTCATTGTGTCCATTAGGATGGAAATGTATTTATATATGATATATATTATGTTTATGTTTTCATTATGCTCCTGTATTTTCCATTTATATCATATCTTTAGGGTTTCCATTATGGGTAAACGCGATAATTTCATTTGAGAATGTGCAGACTACCACCACCTCAAAGTGATATGACTCTTTAATTCCATATGTGGGGTGATTAAAAATAGTATTTAATGATATTATATATGATATTATACTTGAATGATAATATAAATATATATCATTATGTTTCAATTCCCTTAAAATAAGAAATTGAAATAAACGTATCGTTCATTCATACGTACGACTTACCATTTCCTTGAACAGTGCATTTCATTTATTACCTCTAAATGTTATGTACTATTATAAATACATGAATATAATGGATATATATGATAAATATGATATCTAAATCATGAATATCATTCTAGATATAATGGACTATTGACCACATGAACAACATGTAAATATAAAAGTCCATTTTTGACTCAAATATCAAATATTTAAAAAAAAGTTATTAACTTAAATGATTAAATAATGTTTATAAATTGTAATAAGTGATATAAAGGGAATAATATACTTGAAGAAGGTTCTTAAGAATGTATAAATTAACTTCTATTTATTTTTCAGGAGATTAAAGAATGATCGAGCCAAGTCAGACACGAGGTAAGGGACTTCATCTCAATTTCCTTTCATTGAGGAATATTTGGATAACATATACATTCTTCTATTACAGGGTGTATTATAAAACCCTTTGAATTTTACTTCAATTCAAAGGGAATCTTTTTTTCTATGAAGTGTTTTACTAAACGACAAAAGGAATGTTTTTTTGAAGTGACAATGACCTCTCCGCCACCATAATAGTTTTTTGGATTCCTCTATAAGCCTTAATGTTCTCTAAAATTAAAAAGAAATCCCATATTCTATTTTTGGGTGTTTTGGTATTGAAAATGGTTTTTTTAATGGATCTATTATTTCAATATCTTGAAATAGTTTCAATTTATTACAAATTAAATGTTATTAGTGAAATTTTTATAATTGATATATTTTATGTGTTATGATTTTATAATGGTACACAGAAATTTGACGGGTGGTTACGTGATAAACCAAATGATGGGTGGTGCCATGATAAACATGGATGGGTGGTTACGTTATAACCTCCAATTAATTGCCTATAAAATTTGGTCGAATGGCTATTCCAACTAGTGATATGTGTGGATGTTGACGGTATGGTTATTCCATTTATTTTTGTTTATGTCCCAAGTTACCTTTATATGTTGGATTTTATTTATATCTGTTTTATGGTAATATTTTAGTTAAGAAATGTATTTAGGGATCATTTATTCAGTTAATAGTATTTAATACATCATAAAGGTTAAAATTATTACTTATGTTTAAGTATTTATGGTTTACTTGTTGTTTTGAGAAACTAACAGTTTTCCTTCTTTTGGTATCCCTTAATGAGTTTTTGATTCTCATCACAGGTTTTTGAAATGTTTTTCACAAGACATAATGTGGAAAAGGGTCAAGGATTGGATCAAGGAAAATTATTGCTATCTAAAACATGAAACTATATATGACTCTTTTTTTCATGGGTTTTTATATTATAAAAACATGATACTGGGTAGAATTGTATACATGTAATATTCAAGTTGTTATGTATATTTAATTACCTAATTATATAAAACTCTAAACCTGAAGAGATCCTCAATGTGAATTATTCATTTAATTAAATATTATGTAATGTTTAAGGCCATGAAATTATATTTGGTATCAGAGGTCGGTTTTGAAAACATTATGAGTTAGGGTATTGTTAAATAAATGACTATAAATTAATATATGGTAATATTGAAATGATATTGTATTTACATATTATCATGTTTCTTCTCCTAAGATATTTCTAGGTTCATAATGGTTTTTCAAAGGGTAAATAGGGTAGCTATGTTGGGACGACATCCGGAGGAAGAAAATCTTCCAAATCAACAACCTGAGATGGTTGGAATCAGAACTGAACAGTTTGTTGTAGTGATGGAATAATTGACTCAGGCTATAAATGGTGGTGGTATCCCTGCATGAGATTAGCCAGATCAACCATAGAGGAATATGTCAGTAGTGGATCATTTCAAGATGAAACATCCCCAATCATTCAAAGGATTATCTGACCTTGTGCTACCTGAAGGGTGGATTAAAAAACTATAAACGATTTTTGATGTTATGGGGTGTTCTTAACATCATAAGGTTAGTCTTTCTGTTTACTGTTTTGAAGTTGAAGATGATCAGTGGTGGTCTATGGTGAAAAATATTATGTATAGTGAGGTTATTTATGCTCTTGATTGGGATGAATTCCAAGGTATGTTTCATGAGAAATATCTTCCTATGGTGGTTCGTCTTAGGATGGAAAAACAAGTCCTTGAATTGAGGCAAGAGGATGACTTAGTGGCTACTTATAAAGCAATGTTCACTCGACTAGCATGGTTTGCACCAAATTTCATCTTATATCTTGAAAGTAAGATAAATCAACTTTAATCAGGAATAAATCCATGATATCAAAGAGTGTTAGCCTTTCATGAGTTCAAAATCTATGAATAACTTTTCCGATGTGCGAAGAAGGGGGAAATAGAGTTTGGATATGATCAGGTGTTCTTTAACAAACAACAGAATAAGAGGTCCAGTTGGCCGGCAAAGGGAAAAAATTCATCAAAGAAGCCTGTAGGTAAGAAAAATAAATATCCAACTTGTGATAAGTGTGGTAAAAATAATCATGGAGAATGTTTATCAATGTTGGGAAAGTGCTTCTGGTGTGGTAAGTCTTGTCACATTGCACGTAACAATAAGGAAGATGATCAAGCAGGCAATAAAAAGTCATCGGTAAGATGTTTTAAGTGTAATGAAATGGGTAATTATGGAAATGAGTGTCCAGTTAAGAACTCAACTAAGATAATGCATCCAAACTACACGAATAAAGGGGTGGTGAAATCCATTGCAACTATAACAGAAGATGATGGTCTATCAAACTATGTAGTATAAGGTACATTATTTGTTTGATTAGATTATGCCAATGTGTTGATTGATTCAGGGTCTACACACTCTTTCATTTCTAAGAAGTTTTCTAATATATTGGTAATTCCATCTCAAAATATGAATAAGGAACTTATGTTAAAAACACCTTGAGGAAATGTTGAGACAAAAGGAAAACATAATAACCTTCATGTCCATGTGTATGGGAAAAATCAACCTGCAAATATTATTGTTTTTCTTTTAGTAGAGTTTGATGTTATTTTTGGCTTGGATTGGATTTATGTTTAACATTCTAATATTTATTGCAGAGCTAAAGAGGCTTCTTTTTAGGAATAATTACAGTTTGTGTTCAAGAATGAACAGTTTGTTTTGATAACATATCAACAAGCTGAGAAACTCGTAAAAGATAGAAATGAATGTCACCTTTCACAATTTGTTGAAAATAAAGGAACTATTCAATTTAATAATGTGCCATTGGAAAATGAGTTTCTTGATGTTTTTCCTGATGAGTTTCCTAGTATTATACCTGATGATGAAGTTGAATTTACTATTGAATTATTTGCTGATTCTAAGACAATTTCCAAACCACCTTATCAAATGGCTCAAATTGAACTCTTCGAGATAAAGAAGAAATTAGAGGAGTTATTAGATAATGGTTTCATTCAACCTAGAACATATCCATGGTGTTCCCCTATATTTTTTGTTAAATGAAATATGGTTCAATGATACTTTTCATTGATTATAGCACATTGAATAACATCACTATTAAGAACATGTATACTTTTCCTCATATTGATGATTTGTTTGGTCAGCTCCAGGGAGCTCTCTATTTTTCGAAGATTGATTTGTGGTCGGGGTACCATTAGTTTAATTAAAGGAAGAAAACATTCTGAAGACCACATTTCATACTAGATAAGGCCATTATGAATTTTTAGTTATGACTTTTGGGTTAACCAATGCACCTGTTGTATTCATATATCTTAATAAAAGACTTTTCCATGAGTTATTGGATAATTTTTTTGGTTGTGTTCATTACGGATACTTTGGTTTATTAAAAAATTATTGTGGAACATGAATTTCATTTAATGGTTGTATTGAAAACCTTAAGAGAAAAGAAATTGGAAATTCAGAAAGTCTGAGTTTTGGTTACAATAAATTTCATTCCATGGTCACATTGTTTCAAAAAATTCCATAACAGTTGATACTACTAAAAAAAGTTTTTTAAGAATGGTCAATACCGCCAAATATAACAGAGATCCATAGTTTTCATGGTTTGGCCGGTTATTACTGATGGTTTTTTGATAAGTTTTCATGGGTTTCTAGTACAATGACAAAGTTAACTCAGAAAGGTGTTATGTTCATTTTTACAAAAGAATGTGATGATTGTTTTCAGGAATTGATTAGGAGATTGGTGAATTATGAAGTTTTTTGCAGGACCATCCAGAAATAGTGATTTTGTTTTCTATAGTGAAACTTCATTGAAAGGACTGGGTTGTGTCCTAATGCAGAATGATTAAGTAATTTCTTATGCTTCAAGTTAGTTGAAACCACATGTGTTAAATTACCCTACACATGATTTGGAATTTTCTTCTTTTGTTTCTTTAAAAAGTTGGATGCATCATTTTTATGGAGTGAAATGTGAAATATATACTTATCAAAACAATTTAACGTATACATTCACTGAAAAAGAATTGAACATGAGACAGAGAAGATGGTTGGAATTAATCAAGTATTATGATTTCATGATCAATTACCATCCCGGAAAATAAAATAATGTTTATAATTCTTTGAATCAAAAAAGTATTGCTTCATGAAACATGATACATTTATAATGAGATCCATTGGTTTTTGATTTGATGAACGTTGTCATATAAGTTGTTGGTATAGGTAATTCTTTTGTTTTGTTTTAGGTGTAAGTGAAATAATCTCTTTCAGTCAGAATAACACAAGCACATAAAGAAGACAGTGAGTTGTAGAAAAAGGTATAGTTGGTTCATAAGGGTAATCTGCCTGATTTTAACATTGATAATGATTGTGTTTTTAGGATTGGGAAGAGATTACATGTGCCATGTGATTTACAACTAAACAATTAGTTGTTATGTGAATCTTATAGTTCTCCATTTTCAGTTCATCCTCGTAGTACTATGATGTACAGAGATCAACATGAGTATTACTGGTGTGATGGAACGAAAAGAGATATTGACGATTTTATGGTGAAGTGTTTGAGTTGTCAGTAGGATAAAGAAGAGCGGCAGTTATAGAAAGGTATTATTCAGTCTTTACCGGTGACAGATTGGAAATGGGAAAATATATCCATGGACATTGTTGGGGGATTTCTGAAGACATCTTGAGGTAATAATGCAATCTAGGTTATGGCTGATCGATTGAATAAATCAGCTCATTTCATTCATATTCAGGATACTTTTTCTCTAGATTAACCTGCTTGGTTGTATGTTTAAGAGACAGTCAGGTTGCATAGATTTCCCCTTTCCATTTTATCTTATCATGGTCCAAGGTTTACTTATAACTTCTGGAAAGAACTTCATAAGTATTTGGGTACTGAAATCAATTTTAGTACATCTTTTCATCCTCAATCAGATGGGCAATTAGAATGAACAATTCAGACATTGGTGAATATGTTATGTGCTTTTTCAATGAATTACCAGGGAATTTGGTACCAAAATCATTCTTTGGTTGATTTTTCATATTATAATAGTTTTTATTCTAGTATATAGATGGATCCATTTGAGGCATTATATAGAAAGTGTTGTCGAACTTTAGCTTTTTGGGATGAAGTAGATGAAAGGAAGCTGATGGGACCATAATTGTTAGAAGAGATGGAAGAGAATGTTCAGTTGATTCAGAAGCTCATGAGAACAGCTCAGAGCAGTCAGAAAAGTTATGTAGATAACTGTAGGATGGATATTTCTTTTAAGGTAGGTGATCATGTCTTTCTCAATGTTACTCCATGAAAATATGTGATGTGTATTGGTAAGACAGGAAATTTGAGTTTGAGGTTCATTGGACCTTATGAAATCCTGGAGAATGTTAGATCATTTTCATATAGAGTGGCTTTACCTCCATGTTTATCCCAGGTACAATATGTTATTCATGTTTCGATTTTGAGAATGTATATGCCAGAACCATCGCATGTTTTGATCCCAGAGGTAGTTCAGTTGGAAGGGAATCACTCTTATGAAGAACAACCAGTCCATATTCTTGATCAGAGAGAGAATGTGTTTTAGAATAAGGTAATTCACTATGTAATGGATTTTTTTGGAAAACCCATATGTTTGAAGAGGCACCGTGGGAATATGAAAATGCTATGAGTGATATATACACCCACTTATTTTGGTAAGTAAAATTGTGAGGCCGCAATTACCAAAAGAGTGGAAGGATGTCACATCCCATGTAAATAATTAATAAGACATATTTCATATTTATTAATATTGTTGAATTAAATATTAATTTTGCTTTTAAGGTGTTGTTATGTTCTATATCCTACGCGATACGCAATAATGGGTTTCTTTGAAATCTTACATTGCACACTAATAATATAATATTATTATTTCAAATGGTAGTTAACTCCTAACCATTGTATTGACAGGAATGAACAAAACAGACTAAAATATGATTATAAATGTTTTTTAAATGTACTTACATTTATCCATTAAATAGTTAGAGGCTTAAAATATGAATGAATCTAATTTTAAGCAAAAATTGCATTAAAAGGTCGATTTACCACCTTTTATTGGTGAATAATATTTAAATCTTGTTTGGGAAATTTTAATTAATTCTAATTGACCATATAATCACTTCTTTAGAATGGGGACATCAAAATTTACTGTGTTTAGATTTTTTGAATTTTTTCAATAAAGTTCACTTTTTAATGAATAGTGACAAAATATTGTATTTTAATCCAAAACTCTGTTTTAATTGAATTTATTTATATGGTATTATTTTATTTTAAATTGGTTTTAATGTGTAATTAGAATATATTTTTATTATCTAATCCAATATTGGTCATTGGAATTAATTTCAATTTTAAATTAGACATAATTAAGTGTCAATCTTTTGATATTTATTGTTTCTTAAAAACATGCTATTTGTTTTAACAACGAGAATTAATTTTAAAATTATTTATTTCCACTATTATGTTTTGAATATGGAAAAATAAAAATTATTTTTTAATTCAGAATATATAATATAGGTTATACTGAAAGTTTGGTAATTTTATGAAAAACTTCAATTTTTGATGAATAGTGAAACCACTTATTAGTAGTTAAAAAAATGACTTTTTCATTTAAATTAAAATTTTACCACATCTGTGAATTGAATTCAAAAAATATGACATACATGGTTTTTATTAGTTAGTAATATGTGGTTAAATAAGATGAAAATAATTTTTGGTGAATAATAACTTTTGACTTTTATTTACCGCAGTTAAAGGTAAATAAGGTAATTAAAGGTAAAAAGAATATTGTAATAATTTAAAATTACCATAAAACTTGACCTAACCTTATTGGATGAGTAATTACCCACAAAGGTAATAATTTGGTCTATTTTGGGACCCCATGGAGCCACTTATAAATTATAACGACACTTTATATTAATTAATTTAATGTATGGAAAAAATGACTTAAACAAAAATAATTTAGTAAATTAATTTTCATATGTTGTTATATAAGTAATAATTTTGACTATAAATACTCATTTAAAGAAAAAAATATTTCCTACATCATGGTATTTTTTTTATAATTTTTATACATCTAATAAATTATATTATTTATGACACAATAATGATGCAGTGTTTACCTCATTAATAAATATTTTAAAAAATAAGATTATATTTATTAAAATAACATCCAAATCCAGTCCAATTAGCATTAGATGATTTTATTTAGACTTTGATCTATCTTATCTTCGACTCTAATGACTTTTTTACCTTTATAAACTGAATATCATTATATAATAAAATAATATTATCACACATTACTAAAGATCCCCACATCCCCCTTATAAAAAGACCTCACTTATAACCAATTCCAAAAACCACTAAAGCCTTTAGGCTCACCCAAATTCTACCCAAGTAAGCTCCCTATATACCTCACCCCCTCTTAGAAGCCTTACGTATGGAATAAGTCACTTCAATGATTCTTTTTGGTTCATACCAAAGGAAGTTACCCAAATTAAAGGTAATCGTTTCTCTTAACTTATTTTCATTAATTTTACTTATCCAACACCTAAACTCTTTTTATTCATTTATTTTATAACAAAAAAAGTATCCTCAATATACTTGGTTGTTTTTATGATAAGTATTCAAACTACACGTACACACACATCCATCTAATGGGTGAAGAACATAATGTTAATGTGGATGGCTAACTAACACCTTACCCAACGATGATTGTTAAATTGTATCCTACCACCTCTCATGGTGGCCATTATGATGGAACTATAGTTATATATGATATATATTATGTTTATGTTTTCTTTGGGATTTTTTATTTTCCATTGATATTATACGATAAGGGTTTCCATTACGTGTAAACGTGATAATTTCATCTGAGAAAGTGTAGACTTCCGCCCCCTCAAAGTGATATTACTTGTTAATGCCATATGTGGGATTTATAAAGGACAGAGGTAATGATATTATATCTGAAATTATACTATAATTATAATATAATTATGTATCATTATGTTTTAATTCCATTAAAATAATAAATCTTAATGAAAGTAGCATTCATGCATACGTATCGCATACCATCTCCACGAACTGTGCATTTCATTTCTTACATAAAAATGTTATGTACTATTATAAATACAAGTATATACTGGATATATATGATATATATAATATCTAAATAATGAATATCATTCTTAATATAATGGAATACTAACCACATGAACAACATGTAATTATAAGAAGTCTATTTTTGACTCAATTACCAAATATTGACAAAATGAATATTATTAACATAAATGATTAATTAATGTTTATAAAATAGTAATAAGTGATATAAAAGGAATAAAAAATTTGAAAAATATTATGAAGATAGAATAAATTACCTTTAGTTTATTATTCTCGAGATTAAAGAAAGACCGAGTCAAGTAGGACATGAGGTAAGGGACTTCGTCTCAATACTCTTTCATTGAGGAATATTTTGATAAAATATACATTCTTATCTTACATAGTGTACAATAAAACTCTTTTACTTTTAATTTCAATCAAAGGAAATATTTTTTTCTACGATTCATTTACTAAATGAAAAATGGAATGCTTTTTTTGTGGTGACAATGACCTCTCTGTCACTGTAATCATTATTTGGCTTCCTCTATATTCCATAATGTTTTCTAAAATGAAAAGGAAATCCCTTATTCAGTTTTTGGGTGTTTTGGTATTGAAAAAGGATTTTTAATTGATGGATTATTTCAATATATTGAAATTATTTCTTTTGATTTCAAATTAAATGTTGATAGTGAAATTTTTATACTTGATATATTTTATGTGTTATGACTTTATAATGGTACTTATTCATTTGACTGGTGGTTACTTGATAAACCAAATGACGGGCCATGCCGTGATAAACCAGGATGGGTGGTTACATTATATCCTCCAACGTATTGTGTATGGAATTCGGTCGTATGGCTATTCCATTTAGAGATATGTGTGGAAGTTGACCACATGGTTATTCCATTTCAGTATGTTTATGTCCCAATTTACCTTTACATGTTATGTGTTATTTATATGAGTTTTATGGTAATCTTTTGGTTAAAAAAGGGTAATTAGTGAACTTCTATTCAGTGAAGAGTATTTACTACTTCATAAAGGTGAAAATTATTAATTATGTTAAAGTATTAATGGTTTACATGTTGTTTTAAAAAACCTACAGTTTTCCTACTTTGTGTATCCCATAATGAGATTTTTATCCTCAACCCACGTTATTGAAATGTTTTTCAAATAACATAATGTGGAATAGGGTCAAGGAGGGATCAAGGAAATGTATTTCTATCTAAAACATGATACTAGACATGACTCGTTATTTTAAGTGTTTTTATTTTGTAAAAAAATGGATACTCGGTTGAATTTTCTACATGTAATATTCATGTTGTTATGTAAATGTAATAACCTAATTCTCAAAAACATTAAACCTGAAAATATTCTCATTGTGAATTATTCATTTAATTTAATATTATGTAATGTTTAAGGCCGGGTCTTTATATGTTACCTATACCTAGGAAGTAGAGTTTGAATTGGGATGTTGTTTACTCAAGGATAAGGAGGTGATGGAGTATGATATGGTTAGTGAAATTCCATTTTTTCTCTAGTTCTTAGAGAGCCTATGTTCATTCAAGGTAAAAAATTTTAGGAATTCCACATAGGTGAATTCGTTTTTTAATTCTTCATTATATCATTATATCATATCATCCAACATAGACCATTCAGACAGACAAAAGGTGTTGAGAAATATAGCTCTCTTGTTGTTGAATATTCCAAATATTGTATAAGCCTATCTATATGATTTATATTAAGGATGTGATCTAATTTTAGCGTATCATTTATTTGGGAGATACTAGCTATTTTTATGGATTCCACCATAGGAAATAATACATTTTATGGATAGTTAATACTCAATGAACACTATTTTTTGATAGCATCAAGATACAATTTTATTTCATTGATTTCTATAGAGTGTATTACCTAATAATTGCTGATAACGACCAATAAATGTGTTGAAGATGTGGTCTATACTTATCTTCCTCATTATAAATGAAGATATAGAACTCATTTGAGGGTTATCCACTATTGTTACCCACAGATATATAATAGTTCCCAGATGTTTTTCTAATGGAGGACATAAAAATAACCACTAGATGATAGATTGATTTTGGGATAGATCTACAATACTAGGTTTCTATGTTCTTGAAATATATATAAATGATAAATAATATTACATTACATGAGAAGAATTTACAATAAGATGATTTATTCTTGGGAGGATTTGTTGAGAAAAGTGTACCAACATGGGGTGACATGGGATTGTTTGTGAAGAATGACTGATTTTTTCCTCTTTGTATGGAATATTATCGAATGAATCACAATAATGTGAGTAACTCAAATCCATTTATATCTATTTATAATAAATTCGATCAAAATAAATTAGAATTTTGGTTCTTAATTATTGATTTATTGCCAGAATATCATTAGTTGAGGGTTAATATTGAGGATTTTCCGAAGTAAAATTTCTAATGTCCTCAATGAAGTTATGAGTTTGTTATAATATGGTTTTCTAAGAAAAAATATTCATTCATATTCATGGGTTTGATGAATTAAATGTTTAGGGTGTTTCTATATCAGTTCATGATATATTTAATTGACTACATAAATTTCTACTATATGATTTAGGAAGGGAATACGGATCATATTCATACCATTTTGGGAGTTTATCATTATTAGTGGTTGTTTTGGACATTTTTAACTTTGATATCTAGGTTTTTGATTTTCATTTAATATGTAATTTCAGTCCCTAATGTGGATTATTTTTACATTCATTAGTTATTATAGATATCATTTTATTTAAATTCCCCAGGATAGTTATAAATTTAGGGAGTTTCTATGGACTAGAAAGATATTTTTGGAGGTTTATAGTTGACTTCAGTCAAGTTGAGATTTATATGATAACCTTTTACAGAAATGTTAATGAATTATTATTGAATATTCAGTTAAACTAATCATTTTAGTATCTAATGGAGACATTTTTCAGTGAACCAATTCCAAATCATCAAGAAGAGGGAATTTTGTTCTAGATTTTCTGTTACATTACTCTACTTAGTTGCTTTGTGATTTTATGAAGCTAAGAATATTAATTTCATATGGGTATCTGTAATTACATCCCCATTTGTGTAACTATTAAACTCATGATATAATGTTAATATTAGTTGTGTTTTTAGTGAATTTTTTGTCACATGACCTAATCGTTGATTATATTGTGGTTTTTACCAATCATAAAATAATATGATATTTCTTTTCCCATCATGAAATGAATGTAAATTAGCTGATATAGATAGAATTCATCCATTATTTTTACTATGATACTCTATGTTCAATGGGTAATGTAATTTTTCGTTGATGATTCACTTACCAAGAATACCTGTAGTGATTATATTTCTGAATATGGATATTTCTAGAGAGTAATGAAAAAATCACAATTACGAAGAATAATATAGGTGAGTATGGTGGAATAGTTTACATTTTTATAAAAGATAGATAATCCAATATTGTTATAGTAAGTGTAGAAGTCCTATATTAGGTATTTCTAGGTGGATGTCTTTATTGTTCGAGTATTATTTTTGGATTCGCCTAATTGTTAGAATGATGTTGATCAACATTGGGTGTTATTTCAGGAAAGGATTTTCATCCCATTATAAATGAAAGATATTTAAAAAACCCATCTATTTTCATTCATTAACATAAAATTGATTTTTGGAATACTAATAAATTACAAAAATAGAATCCTAAATAATGTATTATCCTAGTGCCTTCAGAATCATGGAAAAATAAAATATGGTATATATGTGAGCTCCATTATCCCCCACTATATTCATTATGATGTGAAACCATATTATAAACATCATACCTAATACACACCTTCATAAAATGGGGAATGAATCATAAAATGTGGTGATTTAAGATCTTTAGTAAGGGTAATTAAGGGAGATTTGCAACCATAAATAAGAGAAAAAGTGTATGATATAGTGATCATAAGCATTGAAGACCCTACCCTTAAAATCAATGATCAGAAACTAAAATAATGGAATAAATAATGAATGTTAAAATAATTGAATCATAATGGATTAAAGATATTGATATATGAAATCACATCATATGAACATGTCATGAAATTTTGGATGACAAAAAAATAGGTGATATCATTCCTTATATGTCAGGTTGCACTTCCAGAAATTATTAGGGATCTTCATGGGAACTACAACTATGTGGTGGGACACACCCAAAACCCCATTTAGAGTCATTTACTTGTATGTGAGAGGGTATCACCATTTTACCATAGAAGATAATGTTTCTCCATCTTCCCATACTGGATCGAGCTTCCCCATGATAAATATTGGATGAATTCCATCAACATGAATCCCATCCTTATCTCTTGGGATTTAAATATTGAAATAATTCATTGGATGGATATATAAGTACCATCTATATCATTATGAATGAATAAATATGTGTTCTACGTGATCATAAAAATCATTTCATAATCTATGAATTAATGAGGGCCTCAAAAACATGTAATCATATCATAAGCTTTGGAAAAAGTTATAGGTTTCATAATAATTTCATCAAAATAGTTACAGATTAAATGAAGAGGTTTTCATAAACATATAACCCATAAATATTAAATGGGTTTTATAAAAATATAACCCATGAGCTATATATGTGTTTCATAAAAAAAATTCCATCAAAATTTACAACCTTCAGTGAAAGAAAATGATTTATGCCTTTGGATAAATCCCCATAAATGGAATCTGTAGAACCAATATATGTCATCTTATATGGAAAATATTTTTATATATCTTTTCAAATCATTTCATGAGGAAAATGCATGTTATTATTTGAAAATTTTTTATGAAATTTGAAACAAATTCAAAACCATTTTCATTGATAATAAACATGATGAAATATAATTAAATAATGAAAATAGTTTCAAAAAATATTCTTTGAAAACACATTTAACAATTATAAGTACATATTGAAATTTTTTTAAATACAGTTCATTCAAAACACCTTGAAACCATAAAAAGAATGATTAAAAATGTTTGGAAAATCATTTCATTAAAACACGTTGTAATCTTAAAAAATTATTATTTTAAAACCATTTTTTTTAAATTAGTATTTAGTGAAAATGATTTTAAATGATTTTATTTGAATATGTTTTTACTTTTTTGTAAACATGGTTTTTAAAATTCATAGCACGTGTCTCAAAGAATGAAAAATTAGAAAAAACAACTTTACGTATTTTGTATATTTTGATACGTAAACCCCTTGAAAGAGCAGTAATAAAATGGATATGTTAATATCCATATATATTATGATAATAATCAAATATTATATTCATGATATTAATATACACCACTCAAAATAAACGTTTTTTGAATAAGGATTAAATCTAAAATAAATAAAAGTGAGAACAGAAATCCCATTACCTTATGTCACGACTCTTGTCATACTCATACAATACACTTTTATATTATATATAAGATTATTATATATCTTATATAGCACAATATTATTATATCTAAACAATTTATGGCTCTAAATCACCATCTTATTAACACTTCCATGTTATGGATATGTTTTAGATAATATCCACTTTATTTTTCACAAGTTTCTTAATTTGTTTCGCTTTTCATCCCTAAACATATATCATGATTTCAATAATGTAAATATGATATCTATATATTTTATATTATGTATATATTTATTTATAAAAATATATTAATGATATAAATATAAAATTAAATAAAATGTTCATAGAGATGGTAGGTCATATGTGTGCATGGAAACTCTATACGTTTAATTATAGTATTGATATAAAGTAAGGAAACGACATATATGTATATATGTATATATAAAAATTACATTATAATTATTATTTCATCTGTATCATATAAATTTGACAATCTAATAATTAATTTATACCATTTTGATTGTGAATGAATCCCATTACATAGAGAAGGTGATAATACACACTTCCCCAAACAAAATTATCGTTTCTATAGAAAATAGAAATAAAGAAGGTATGTGTTATATCAATATTCAAGAAGAATAAATAAATCCTATATGTAATATATGAATATATATATATATATAATAGTGTGTACATCATCGTTACCATATATTATATACAGTAATGGAAAAAATAAACTACATCGTTTCATGAGGAGATAAATATCTGTACAAGAGGGAATAACCCCTTCTCTCTTAGTTACCCATCATGAGACAACCACTCTAATCCATATATAGTTTTCCCCTAGATATAGAGAAAACTATTCCAATTTTGGGTTCTCTATATTATTATCTATTTTTATGTTGTTTCTCAATGCATCTGTTCCCTGGATCATGTTTTGTTTCCATGTTTTATTTCTGAATCTCCTTCCATGATGAGATTCACTCCTTTAGTAACATTGTTTTTATTGGGTCTCTCTATTCATTCATCTCTATATTTTTTGACCATTTGTTTCCCCCTTCTATCTTTTTCTATCCATCTTAGTTGGGTTTTAATTCTATTCATGATTGTGGATTCCTATCGAGGCCTTGTTCATATTAAATTTTTTTTCTTACACCCAGATACATTATAATAGAATCCACTACAATATGATGTACGAGATCATGTGGGGGGATTAGAATGTGATGGTTGATATATTGTTTGTTTTCCATGATTCATGATTCTTATTGATCCTCTTATGGATTTAGGTTTCTGTTTTCTTCATTGGTTTTAGTGTGGCCTTTTCTATTATATGGTGGTTTTTCGATCATGGGGTTATTATTTTTGTCATGATTGTTTATTGGAAAAAACTAGTAGATCTATTTGTGGATATTATCCTCGATGAATAAAACAGTTTCAGTGATTATTATCAAAGTTTCATATGCTCATTCTTTGTGCATTCTTCTGACGTCCATCATTCCCTTTATAGTTATATTTGTGTGGTTGTCTTCACATTTGATTGGCAGTGGATTCAGGTGGTCGACCAGTTTCTAGGACCTCGCAGTACATGAGATACTGATTCTTCTACTATTAGTTATATTCATGATGATGGATTTTGTTTTTTATTAGGTGAGGAATCAATGAAAATTATGTTTATTAATTTTGGTGATTTTGATCTTTTGAGATGTGGGTTTTCATCAGATGGTTCCTTTTTCATTTTGAAGGTATTTTCCGTTCTCGTGGTACCTATTTTTTCCAGATGTTGCTCTGATCGATGATTGGTGATGTTTTTGATGACGACACATGGTGAGGATGATGATGTGGATAATAATTAAGGTATTATTTCTTTAGTGATGTGATGATGACGTTGACTATGTGGATGTGACATAACAGGCTAGTCCTCAATGCACATGGTTGATATCGCGTCCATCGAGGTGGTAATTCGGTTCAAATGGAGGATTTTTTTGAATTTTTGGATCTGATCATTTTTTGTTTTGAAAATATAATTTCAAACATTGAAATTTTATATCATGTTGTTTCTATTCTTAAATATTTAGTTACTAATAAACCATAATGTGCCTTTCCTAAATTTAAAAAAATGTGTTTTGAGGATAGTTCACCATATATAATAACGATGAGTTTGTCATGTATTTAATGGAGGTGTGTAGGAATGTGGGTTATACCCATAGAATAAAAACATCTTACTACATATTGGATTCCAAGGTTATTATATAGCCATGTATTATGAAAATTATAGGGGTTTGAGAATAAATATAAAACAAAATAACTTGAATAATTATGTGACCTCTTCGTTGGGTAACTCTTATTGGTTTTCACCATAAAAATTCTTTGGCTGATTTTCTACCAAATGGGACGCTACTTTGATTTAAATAGGAATGTTGTGAGGATATTTTTTAGAGGTTTTATAATTTAAATGTCCTCATATGATTGAATAATTGGAGGGTTATGTGACTTTTTAAAGTGTAACAGTGGAAATCATGTCCTTTTTTAAAAAGGGAATTCCCATAATGTTTTTCCTATGAAAAGTGGCTCCAATAATAGTCCTAATCTGATCTAGCCTAGGAAACAGTTGAATCATTGAAAACAAATGGATTTTAGACATGTATCTATGTCATTTTGGGACATTTTTTTAAGTATTAGTACTTGGTATATTTTTTTTCTTAATCCGTGTTATTAATTAAAATCACTTTCAATCATTTTTTTGGTCAAAAACTAGGTTTAACTCATTTGTAGTTAAAAATTTTGTTTATTAAATATGTGGAATAAATTTTTAAAAATTTCTAAAACATAATTAGATGAAATTAATTTAATGGTAAACCCACATATGTGTCAGGACATCGGGTTTTTTTTGAATAAAATCTTAAAAGTATGGTTTATATTGACATCCAATTTTAAAGTGAAATTGGTTTTGATGAACAGAATAGGATTAACTTATTTAAATTTAATTTTATTAAACATATAAAATAAATGAAAATATAATTTCATTATAAAAATAAATTTGATGAAAAAGCAATTTTGAATTAAAATTTAGTATTTTTCACTTTTATTTCAAAAAATTTGTTTTTTATAAAAATTACTAAAAATAACCCTTATATATTACTGAAATACGTAATTAAAAAATTGTTTTTATATTAACAAATTAAATTTCTATATGTCAAAAAAATATAGATTATATTTGGTAACAAGAGGACATAAAAAGGAGTTCATTTGAAAAAAGAGTATTTTCAAACATATAAATATATTAACAATATTTCATTTTTTATTAGCAATATGTTTTATTTATGAAAATTAATTATAAATAATATTTTAAATTTATTTATTACTATTAATATTTCTATGTATAATGTATAAGATAAAAAAGTCGCTTTCAAATAATTATAAAAAAATGATGTTTTGTAGAAACTTGGTGTTGCATGTAATATTAACAATGTGATGTCTCATGTACCAAAAGATCATATTTGTGTAGTGTATAATTAATGGTAGAATTATTTTTGTGTAAAAATAATGATAGTCATGAGTATTAATATTTTTAAAAAAATATTCACAAAAACTCAACATGATACATTATACCCCCCATTAAAATTAATCTCACCCATGAAATTTGTCATTATGATAAAAACAAATGAGTATAATTTTGGAAAACAATATCCTCAATTTTCAACAGAGCATGTCTAAGTGGATATTTCAATAAAAACATTTACTAGGTTAGTGGATGTGTTTTATAGATCATTTTCTGTATAATCCATAATTACAATATGTTACACCATGTATGAAAGATCATACTCTAGCGGTATGACCTATGAGTTCAACACATGTGAAAGGAGATATATTTAATTCCAAAGGAGATATAAATATAACACATCATGGACTTGAGATATATATAGAGGATATTCCAAGAAATATGATATCATTCTGATATAATAAATAATATCAAAGGGACTGATATACCATGGGATTAGTTTTCCTTTATTTCCAAACATATTAAAATTTATATAGGGAGAGATTAATAGAATCACCATCTCTCTAAATTTAATTTCTGGACCAAGCTTATGGTTATCAACATAAATTTTCAATCGACTTTTCGATTCCTTGATATGTTTTTGAAAGTTTCTAACCTTCTCCAAAATTTCATCAGATTTCATAAGCCCAAATATCATTCATTCTCTAACTTCAACCTCATATGTCAGAGCTTTGTGTTTCATCATATATAGGGAGTTTTAAGGATCCATTTTAATGCTTCGATAAAAACTATTGTTACAAAGAAACTAATCTTGAAGAAGGTGTTTATCCCAACCCCCTTTGAAATCCATCAATCAATATCTAAACACATCCTCTTGTGTTTGAATTGTTCTTCCACACAAACCATCCATATGAGTTTGACAAATAGTGTTGGAAAAAAATTTTGTATCATGTTATTACAGATGAAATATCCATAAAATTGTGGTAATCCTTTGATCCAGATCTGATATAATATAATGTCTTGCACTATGAAATTATACCACATCCTTAATGTATATCCTTGAAATTTAATCATGTGTGAAGTATTATGTGATAGTGATGATGTGTTCTCACATAGTAAGGTTTTTAAATACCATAAATATAGTATTAAAACCATAAAATGTTTTGGGGAGTCGAAAGAAAAAATTTATTGTGATGTTCTCGCATTTCTATTAGCGTATTGTAAATAGATGCAATATAACCATAGATATTTTTCATTCAGCCATAACATGATGGTATACCAATATTAATGATAAAAAATGGTGACACCCATCTTCATTCCATACCACAAAATGTATTATTTTTTGTATCGATGTATTTTCATACTTCTAGGATGAATATAGAATGATGAACTGTTAGATTCACCTAACAATCCCTTCAAATCCAGTATGGATTGAACACATACACCATTCATGAACCTTATCATTGCCTCTTGATCCAGGATAAGCTACAAACGATCTCTATTCTTCTATTAAAACTCTATATCATCATTATGTTACACTTTTATATTCCCATGGATAGAGGGATAATCATTCAATTGAGATAGATAATATTTTTCCCATTCCGTCACAATTAATAGATACATCCTTTTTAAATCTAATAGTGTTGGGTAATTTGTGATCTTCATCATGGATAAACTAGAATGATCCTTTTAACTCAAAGAATAAGACAACTTGTTTAATTGTGGAGGGTGGTAATGTATTGAGCCATCATAATCCATTATTATCTCAAACCATCTTCTCTAGTGCAAGTTCAAATCCATCATTGTGGATAAATATTTCAGACATTTATGATCAATATATATATCACACCTTTTACCATAATGAAATTATATCCTTATGTTTAATGAAAATATAACTATTGCCAATCCAAATCATGAGATGGGTTATTTTTCTCATTGATGTTCAACTTTCATGAGGAGTGGGATATAACCATGTGATTATTTATAAGAATGAATTTAAATCCCTTCTAGGAAGCATCAATATAAAATAAAAACCCTTCTCCATTATTGTGAATGTAAGTACATGTCTATTGACTGTCCTTCTCTTTATTTACATGAATTTTCCCACATTTATCTATCCAATGAAACCTGGAACCCCTCCAATTAATCATTGTAAGAGTATTATATAGTGAAGATAAATTCTCCACAAACCATCAATAATACCCACCTGAAACAAGAAAACTGTGTATCTTAGTCACTTTAGTTAGTCTACGAAAATACTCAACAACCTATGTCTTTGATGGATCTACTATTATACCATATATTGAAATTATGTAACTGAAAATTGATATACTTTTCATGCAAAAGTAACACTTTGTAAAATATTAGTTTATCTTCTCCTTCTATAGGATATTTTGTGAAATTCTCAAGTGGTATTCATGATTTTCCATGTTCTTTGAATAGAGAGTAATAAAATCAATAAATACTACCACAAACATATTAAGGCAATATATAAGGACTCTATTCATTAAATCCAAGATGATAACATGTGAATTAGTTAGACTAAAATGCATCAGCATATATTCATTGTGTACATACTTATTATGGAATGTCGTCATGGGCTATCCTCATTCATGACACTCAATTTATGATATCCTGAATAATGGTCAATCTTATAAAAGTATTGAGCTCTATGGATCTGATCAAACACATTATCAGTATAAGGAATATGATAATTATTATTGATTATAATATTCTTCAAATATTCATAATAAATAATGAGTTGCATTGATCCATCGTTATTTTTGGAAAAGAGGATATGATCACCCAAAGGTGACACACTTGGTTAAATGGACCCCGTATCAAGGTTTTCATGGAGTTTTTTCTCTATATAAATCAATTTAATTAGGAAAATTTTATAAGGATTATTTTATATTAGTGTGGAACTAAGAATGAATTTTTTGGAACATAACTTCAGGTTTTTGTGGAAGAATATGATTCTATTCGGGAACACATCCAAAAATTCCCAAATAATAGGAACATAATATATAGTGAGTTTCTAACCAAACATTTGAGAGAAACATGATTTCATAATTGGAATTCATGCTGATTAATTGGTTATAATCTCTATAGGAAGTTCCACCCTATAATCACATTGATAAAAAATCCTATGTTGTATTGAAATATATAACATAACATCACTTAATGGAATATTTATGTTGTATTTAAGTAGAGAATGAAAATAAATTACTAATATGGAATCAAATTAATCCATATAATGAATTAATTGATTTGGAGGATGTACATTACTAGAAACATAAAGATGATAAGAAACATATACTTGAAATGTAATCATTTTACCATTAATGTTTTGTACTGCTAATTCCACATCTAATCATTTCTGTGGATTATTAAAACCCTTTAAAAAAAATTATATATATAAGAGGGTGTATATGTAAAATAAAATAAGACATTATATTTTTTATAGTTTCTGGAAATTTTACCATTCAACACATCATTATTGAATCCCCTCATACTAATGAGTTATTCCATGGGAACTAGTTATCCTAATGGGAATCCTCGTTAAACTTAATTCACCAAATCATGGGGGTGAATTCAACTTATATTTTCCACTATATTCATAATTGGACATCTTCTTACCATCAATTAAGAAATCAATATACTGATGGCCTTTTCTTATGAATTAAAAAAAAATTATTAGACCATATAATAAAATACCTTCTATCCTTATTTTCTGATTAGATAACAAATGAAGAATAATTTTCTTCTCAAAATTTTTCTTATATTATCCATTTAAATGAATCCTTATTATCCTAATAAAAGTATGTGATTGATAGATAAATATAACCTATATTTAAATATTGATTTCACATTCTACAATCACAAAATACTTGCACAATTAATTCATGTCCAATTCCCAAATGAGACTTGGAGTAAATACATTGAAAAACCTATCAACCTTACTTTTGGGTTGGATTATAATTCCAAAAGTCTACCTCACATGTCATGTGAAATTATAATCATTGGTACAGAAAGATTCATCTTCAATTTTATCCCACTAAAGGAAATTTTTTTCCATATTATCACAAATAACACAAAATATGTATTTATTAAATAATAAGTTGTTGAACTCATCCAGATCCATTGTTTGATTTCATTTTGATTCCATTTATTATTGATTATAGTCCACCACTAGTCTTTTTCACCTTCTAATTGATAAAAATAAATTATTAATTTCTCAGTTTATAAAATCTTGAGAATTGATAATATAATTATAGTTGTTCTTTTCTAGTGTTCAGTAATATTTTGATCATAAGACCCATTGAAATAAGGTGGATGTTTCCTCGTGAAGGAATAAACAAAATTTTATTCTCGTCCTTCCTCATTAGGAATCATAGAATGATTCATATATTCATAATTCCATGTGATCATAGAAATGAAATTTTTATTCAATCTCACATAGAATATAGATTCTCATGAGAAAAATAATCAAATTTTCCATTTCAATAACTATTAAATCAGTTTCATTTGGTTCTATGCATTGAAAAAAATCCAAAAAAAATACATTAAGAAACATTTTTCCTAGTAAGGAACAACATAATAATTAAAAATATATAATATTTCTAAATTAGGGCATGTTTCTTAATCTATAAAACCCATTCCTTATCATAGGTTATTCATTGAAAATATATTTTTAAATCCATAATGATGGTTTCTGAAGAGTTTTTGAAATCTTAAATTATATCAACATTTAGTTTCAAAACAGTTTCTTAGTAAGGATAAATGTTATGTAACTGGTTACAATCTTTTCATGTTCAATGCACCCTGTTTGTAGTTAGTACACTAGGTACATCTATTCTAGAACAACATCATAATGTAGTATCTAGATAGGGATTTTTTTCTTAGAAACCACCCACTCCATAATTTTACATAATTAATGGGTTTTATCGTATATTTTTCATAACACATTGATATGTACATAGTCAAATCCTTAGAGTAATTATTTCGTCTTTTTCATCCTTGTATCCAATGGTTAACTACACTTTTTCTTTAATGCCAAAAATAATGACCCTTGATTTTCATGCATTATCATTTCATAAATTTTTTAGAATACATAATACATTACACAAATATATTCCCAATGACTGTATTCAACTACTGAGTTTGGAAACATGGTAAAATAATAAATAGTATGTATGTGAGCTAAATAATTTCCGACTAAGTATTTCAGGACTCTCACCCTTCTTAGGGAAATTCTACCTAATACTTATCTTTAGAACCTAAGGAAGGAAATATAAAATGGTGTGATATTTGAACCTTAATATTGGTAAATGTGATATATCTATAAGAATTAACATAAAAATAATTGTAAGATAAGGTGTTCATAATTTATTATATCATGCCATCCATATCAAAGATTAAAAAATAAAACCATTAAAAAAATATTAGAATTTCGTAACAAATGAATCATAAGAGAATAAATAACACGAGGCATGAAATGAAAACATAGGAAAAAAATTGAATATTTTTAGATATAAAGACATCAATATAATTCCCTATAAGTTAGAGTGAATTTACAAATCATATTATGACATGAAATGGTGACTCACCTTTTGGGAATGACACACCATAATACCTAGCCACAATCCTTTCCATATAAGGGATCAATATTCCATTATTCCCATAGTGGATTGGGCTTCCTCATATTCCCATATTGGATCGGGTTTCCCCATATTTTATAGTGGATCATGATTTTCAATAGGAATCCTATTATTATATAATGAGATATAAATCATATCCCAGTGATTTTAGGGATATATAGGTCCCCCCATATCATTATAAAATCATATATACATGTTCTAAAAGATCACAATCAATCATATCATATCCCATGAAAAGAAATGGGTATCATAAACATGTAATAATATAACAACCTATGGAAAAGATATATAGGTTTAATAATAATTTCGTATAAATATTAACACATAAATATAAGTTGGCTTCATACATATATAAATCGTGATTATAATGTATTTTTTATAAACATTTAACACATGAATGAGAAATAGGTTTCATAAACATAATTCTATCAAAAAATAAACCTTTAAGAGAAATAATTCGAATTGATAGCATGGATAATTTCCCCCAAACAGATTGAGTAACAACTACATATGACATATTATAGGTAAAATTGCTTCAAAATATCATTTAAAATCATTTCTTTATTAATATATCCTTTCTCCTTTTAAAATTTAATTTTTAAACAAAATCATTTTGGAAGTCAAAATCATTAAAAAAAATAACATATAAATAATGAATACAAATGACTTAAAAAAATTTATTTTATACCACATTGAAATATTATAAATAATTTATAAACATATTTTGATAACTAATTCAAGGGAATCACATTGAAAACATATAAAAAATGTTTGAATTTTTTTCGAAAACTGATTCCATGAAAACAATTTGAAAACATATAAAAGATTGTTTGAAAACTATAAAAAAATGGAAATCCTTTTTCTTTGGAAATTATATAAAATTATCATCTTTAGAACCTTTTCATAGACCATTTTGGATTTTTTTCGAATTCATCGCATGTGTCTCAAAAAAGTCAGATTGAGACAAAACTACTATAACAATTTGGTATCTTTTGAAACATAAACCCCATGAAAGATAGATAATAAAATGGACTTATAAATACTGTAACGACCAGAATCTGGAGCCACTCAACTGGTTCCCTGTTCCCGGTTTGCCACATGAACTCAAGTGCATTTCCCAAAACTCCCAAGGATGCTGACTAGCAGCGAGGGCCTTGGTACGTTATTGGGGAAACTGTGCCCTCATTTGGTAATTTATATAAGGGAAAAGAAATAACAGTCAATAGTAGAGGTAGTAAAAGACATTCAACAACTGAAACCAAATAGTGGAAGCAATGAATACATATAGTGATTATGATAATGATACAATAGGTAAAATTATATAAGGAAAGCATCAAACACAACAACATGCTGATATACAACTAGAAACAAAGTACTAAAAGTAACAGAAACTCCAGTAGCATTGCAAGCATAAGATCAGTCATATTCTCTCCAGATCCAACCAACAATCATGTAACTGAAGTAGAAGGGCCACAATCTCTATCCACACCTGCAACCATATAACATATTTGGGCCGAAGAGCAGGACCCAAATTGGGTGTGAGACTAATCCCAGTAGGCAATCACCACAACATCTGTACCCTACTTTCAGTGAGCAATATAGAAAAAGTAACAATCCTACAAATCTCCATTCACATTTTTTTTAATTTAATACAATAATTTAATTTTCAACCAAGGAGTCGATAAAACGAATCTATATTCTCAAGGAACATAAATTAACACAACATGTATCTCAACAGACTACCTAGACCTTAAGCATTACAAACCCAAGCCTGTTCTTTGGCTTGGTGGACTCGTCACAACCAACCAAAAAAATAATAATACTGACTCTCTGGGTGGCTCCTACTGGCAGACCCCTCTAGTCAAATAACAATACATGGCACATACACTCTGGGAAGATCTCACCGTCAATTCCCCTATGATCTTGCAACAATAGCTACAGACTCTCTGAGGAAGCACTTACCTCTATTTACTCTTGTGTCTCGATACATGTGTAAACTAAGGAAACTATTGGGAAGCACAAGGTCCAATTACTATATGTATTGTGTACGAAACTAATTTATAACATACTCTCTAGGGAATCCCTTAATCGTCAATTCCATTTTTAGTCTACCGCACCAGGTTCACACAGCCCTGAGCAGTCTATTCATGCCTAATCGACTGTCAGCAGCCTTAAGTAAGTTCAAAAACTACTTGGCTAATAGCTAAAATGCATCAAAGCCTGTAAATATCATGAAATACATTTAACTAGCTATATGAAGGCAGAAAAACAATGCTATAAGGTTTTCCTCACAGGAAACCTATTTCAAACGGAGATAAACAACCAAATCAAGGGAAATCACCCATGGGTGTTCCTAGAACATGGATCCAAGCATATATTACTACCAAATTAACCTCAACCGAAAAATTAATATAAGGAAATTAAATAATGGAATCAACATCCCTAACTCGGGATACCTGATACATGGGTATCTGACACTTTTTGCACAAAAACTCAAAGAAATTAAACATAGGGAAACAAAACATCAACATCGATCCTTAGAGATCGATATACGTGAACCACGATGATTGATTCTCCTTAGAGAATCGAATATCTGAGAAAACGTCAATAATTATCAACCAATGTTAACATGAAAACGTGGAGGAATCATAAAACAAGGCTAAAGAAGAAGAGAGAGATTACTGAGACGATCCCAACGCATTCAAAGGTGACTGAAACAAAGATCAGATGGCATCTCAGGGACTTGGAGAAGGATCGCAACCGTATGGGAGCTCTCGGCCAAATGAATCCTAGAAGAATGTCATTCTGGCAATTAGGCATGACCCAGATGCATTTTGTGAAAAAAAAAGAAAATACATGGTGTGTACATATGTGGTACACGACGTGTACTCTATTTTTCCATACTCCAGTTTAAGCGGCCTCCACATCACCCCTATAGACCTTGTGTGTAGCCTGGACACGGCCAACACACGGCTTGGTGTGGCAAGGGAGTACCCGACATGTACTTATAAAGTACACAGCGTGTACTTCAAAAATTTCCAGAAACCGATCATTTCTCAAAAACTCCAAGAAAAAGAATGACATACCTGAAAAGAAGATCTTGGTTCTTACAAACTTCCCCTCTTAAAGAAATTCATCCCCGAATTTCCCGGGAAAGGTGGAGAAGAAGAAACCCTAAATAGCTCCGGCCAGTATGATTGTACATCAACCTCTTTTTCCCAGGTCTCATCTTGTACCCGCCCGTGCTTCCATAGCACCCATACTAGAGAAATAGACTGACCACATAGTACGTTTGTGCTATAAATAACAATCCGGATAAGATGCTCCTCAAATGATGCATCCTCTTCCAGATCAACCTCCTTGGGCTGAAAGATGTGAGACGGTTCTGAAAATTAATGTTGGATCTGAGAGATGTGGAAGACGTCATGCATGTCTTGATATCTATGAGGTAACTGAAACCTATAAGCAACCGAACCGACTCTCTCCAGAACCCCAAATAGCCCAACGTATCTTGGCGAAAGCTTACCATGTATTTTGATCGTCTTGTGTCCCACCCTCGGGGTAACACGTAGGAAAACCTGATCTCTGACCTCGAACTGCATAAGTCGTCTCTGCTAATCAGCATAAGATTTCCGACGAGACTGTGCAGTAGCAATCCTCTTCCGAATCAGCTCTATCTACTCTGATGTCTCCTGAACAAGATGAGGTCCCAACAAAGCTGCCTCTCCAGCCTCCAGCCAGCACAAAGGTGATCGACATGGCCTACCGTACAGATCCTCATAAGGTTCCATCTGAATAGTCACCTGAAAATTGTTTTCATAGTAAAACACCATAATAGGAATATTCTTTTCCCAAGAACTTCCAAAGTCCAGAATGAAAGCTTGGAGAATATCATCAAGCACATAGATTTTGTGCTCTAACTGGCCATCTATCTGAGGATCATAATCTATACTCAGCATTACCTATGTACCCAATGCTTTCTATAGCCCCTACAAGAAATGCGAATTAAAGCAGGCGTACCTATTCGAAATGATAGTACACAGAACCCCGTGAAAGATAAGAATCACACGGAAGTACAACCATCCATGATCATCGACACCGAAGGTTTCCTTTATCGGCATGAAGTTAGAAACCTTCATATGCCTTTAAAAGAAAACCCATACCATGTCGTTCCCTCTTGACGATATCGATAACCCTTTCATGAAGTCTATCGTGACATCATTCCACATCCACTCAGGAATGGGTAACTACTGCAAAATCCATGCTGGCCGCCGGTGTTCTGCCTTCACCTTTTGACAAGTGGAACATCTCATGAAAAAACCAACCACATCTCTCTTCATACCTGGCCACATGTACTGGTAGTGTAGATCATGATACATCTTGGGGAGACTAGGATGAACTGCCCAGACAGAGGAATGAAAGTCTCGCATCATCTCCTCATGTATATCTACTGGCACCCATACACAACCCTATAAATGTAAGATTTCATCCTCACCAATGGTCCATTCAGGAAGATGTTCCTCTCATGACACGCTTTCCTATAGGACTAGGCCTTTAGAATCTATTAGATGCCTCATCCGTACTCGTTCGAGAAGCGTAGAGGTAACAACTATAGAAGATAGGAAAGCATGCCTCAGTCTGTCATGCACCTCCAAATGCATTTCAAAGAACATAACCATAAGCTTCCACTCACTACTAGCCTCCTGAACTGCGTGTATCTGAGTTCTCCTGGTCTGTGCATCAGCCACTATGATGCCTTTCCCAGGCATATAGACAAGCTCGAAGTCGAAGGACTGGAGATACTCGACCCACCTCTGCTGTCTCAGATTCAGTTCACACTGCGTGAAGATGTACTTGAGACTCTTGTGGTCAGTATATACAACAAAATGCTCTCCTAGAAGGTAATTCCACCAACAATGAAAAGCATGAACAAATGTAGCCAAATACATGTCATGCGTAGGATAATTCCTCTCATGTGGCCTCAAATGTCGAGATCCATATGCAACAACACGATCCTCCTACATAATCAATGCTCTTAGCCCAATGCCAGATGCATCATAGAATACTATATAACTCCTTCCCCGCTCTGCCAAAACTAGAATTGGGGCCGAAGTCAACCTCCCCTTCAGCTATGGAAAGGAAGAATCATAGGATTCTGACGAAACAAACATTGCCCATTTCTTAGTCAAGCCCACCAACGACACTGCTAAGCATGATAAGTCTTATATAAACTACTTTTAGTAACCAGCTAGCCCAAAGAAACTCCATTCCTTGAAGACATTCTTCGGCTGCTCCTAGGAAAATAATGCTCTCACCTTCTCTAGTTCTTCTGATACCCCTGTCTCAGAGATAAAAAGACCCAGGAAGTGGATCTCATCCATCCAAAATTGGCACTTTGAGAGCTTAGAATATAACTGATGATCCCTCAGTGTACTCAAAATGATCTCAAGATGGGATGCATGGTCATGTCGAGTGTGAGAGTAAACCAATATGTCTCCACGGAAACCACCATGAAGGAATCCATGTAAGGATGGAACACTCTGTTTATGAGCACCATGAAGACATTCGGTGTGTTTGTCAGACAGAATGGAATAACCAAGAACTCATACAGACCATACTTGCTCTGGAAGTCTATAAGGGGTATATCAGATAGTTTGACACGCAACTGATGATAGACGGATCTCAAGTAGATCTTCGAGAATACTCTGACTCCTCAAAGATGATCGAAGAGATCATCGACCCTCGGAAAGGGATTTCGGTTCTTGACAATCAGCTGGTTCAACATCCGATAATCCATGCAAAGACTAATGGTATCGTCTGCCTTCTTCGCATAAAGGATAAGAGAACCCCATGGAGAAGTACTGGGTCGTATGAACCCCATTGCTTGCAACTCCTCCAATTGCTTCTTGAGATCCTGCAACTCAGGTGTAGCCATCCTATAAGGAGGAATAGATACAGGTGCCACTCCGGACATGAGCATAATCAGGAATTCTACCTCACGCTCAAGAGGTAGACCTGAAAAGTCTTCTAGAAAGATATATCTGAAACTATCTACCACTGGAGGAAATTCTAACTGTGATGTCCCCTGGCCATCCACATAAAGACTAGAAAACTGATCTGTAACCCATTATAGCTTATGATGCTCTGGTCCAGCTCTACCCGGCCGGACATCCCACTCACCTCTATGAATAAAGGACCCACAGTCTGGTGATACAAAACACACCCTGCTGTGATAACAATCAACGACTGCCTGGAAGGGAACAAACCAGTCCACCCCGAGAATGTCATCGTAGCTTGTACACTGCGTCCATGACCTCTACCCTCACCAGGATGACCTGAATAACTCTAGACCCCAGTCTGCTATAGAACTGGTAACCCTGATCATGTACGCGGGGTCAAAACTGATCCTCCTTCACTAGCTGCTAGAAGGGGAACCTTGCAGAAACAATGCAGATGGCCCATCTTGCTACATGATCGGCACTCCACAGGGTCTCTCGGGCACTGGGGATTCTTATTCCCAATCCTCTTACACTATTAACACACCACTTGGGTTCCATAAGGGATATCTCTTCTACCAGAAGGAATACCTCTCTTCCTCGGGACGCCTCAGGTAGACTCTCGGTGGCGCTTCCTACTGTCTGTCTGAAAAGAATCAACCCTGGATGATGAACCTCCCTAGTCGACAGCTCTAGTCTCCCTCAGGATCATTTCTGTGATCAAACCCAAGTTTACTATCAGAGTAATAGAAGTAAACTGGAAGAAATTCACTTGTGATCTGATCTCAGGTTTCAAACCCTCTTCAGACTTCCTTGCGAAGAACATCTCGTCATTCCCTAGAATGGGAGAGAAACATTGTAACTCTGTGAAATGGGAGGAATACTCCATAATTTAAAGAGTAACCTACTGCAGGTTCATGAACACCCTAGATCTGTCATCCCTCATCATCGCTGGATATAAGTAGTCGTAGAACGTACGCTGGAAATCATCCCAAGCCATAGTCTGTTGGAACCCTTCCTGAGAAACTACATCCCAATATCTTTTGGTCGAGTCTCGCATCATGTAAGTCAAGAGCTTTACCATCCTGTCTGGGGGTGTATCGTGATGGTCGAATATGGATAACATAGATTCCAGCCATGACTCCATAGCTTGTGGTCCTCTATCCCCTGTGAACGTGGGAGGATGTTGCTGCTGAAAAACCCGTGTTAGCTTTTCCATAGTCGGGGAAGGATCTAAACTCCCTAGAAGGTCTGCATGAATCTCATGAATCCCTCTCTGAACTGAGTGTCCGAACTAGTGTCTAGAATCACTATAGGTGCCATGTCTAGAATGACAGGTGGAAGTTCTAGTAGTCCCTGATTGGTCGCATCAGGCGTATGATCACATCATGGTTCATGTCGTGCAACGGGAGGAAGTCTTGGTGCCATAGCTCTGAAAGATCAAAACGCACCGTCATTGATGACGAACATATTTGCAACCAACCAAAATAATAATAATACTGACTCTCTGGGTGGCTCCTACGGGCAAACCCCTTTAGTCAAATAATCATACAAGGCACAGACACTCTGGTAAGCTCTCACCGACAATTCCCCTATGGTCTTGAAACGATAGCTACAGACACTTTGAGGATGCACTTACGTATAATTCCTCATGTGGTATCAATAAATGTGTAAAATAAGGACACTATTTGGAAGCACAAAATCCAATTCCTGTAGTTCCTACATACGAAACTAATTTATATCATACTCTCTAGGGAAGCCCATAATCGTCAATTACCCCTTTATTCTACCGCAACAGGTTCACACAGCCCTGAGTAGTCTAGTCATACAAAATCAACTGTCAGCCACCTTAAGTAAGTTCAACAAGTACTTGGCTAATAGCTATAATTCATCGATATAATATAAACAGTAGGTAATACATGCAATCAGCTATAACAATGCAGACAAACAATGCTACAAGGTTTCCCTCACAGGAAACCTAAACCAAACGACGATAAACAGCCAAAGCAAGGGAAATTACCCATGGGTGATCCTCTAACATGAAACCAAGAATATATTACTATCAATTAACATCAAGAAAACAAGAACTATAAGGCAAGTAATCAATGGAATCAAAATCCTTAACCCGGGATATTCGATACATGGGTATCCGACAATTTTTACACAAAAACTCAAAGACATTCAACGTGGGGAAAAAAACCACCTACCTCCATCCTAGGAGATCGATATACGTGAACCATGATGATTAATTCTCCTTAGAACTTCGAATATCTGAGAAAACGTCAAAAACGATCAACCAACAAAAACCTGAAAATTAGGTGGAATAATGAAACAAGGCTAAAGAAGAAGAGAGAGCTTACCGAGACGATCCCAACGCAATCGACGACGGTTGAAATGGAGATCAGTCAACAAATCGGGGGCTCGGTTAAGGATCAAGGCTGTATGGGAGCTCTCAGCTGAACTAAACCTAGAAGAAATTCATTTTGGCGATTAGGCGTGACCCCGGTGCGTTTAGTGAAAAAAAAGAAAATACAAGGCGTATACATATCGGGTACACGATATGTACTCTGTTTTTCCATACTCCACGTTAAGCAGCCCCCACATAACCCCTACACACCGTGTGTGTGGCCCGGACAAGGCCAGCACACGGCTTGGCCCGACAAGGGAGTATACAGCGTGTACTCAGAAATTACATGATGTGTACTTCAAATATTTCCAGAAAGCCCAAATTCTTCAAAAAATCTAGGAAAAAGGAAGACATACCTAAAAAGAATATCATGGTTCTTAAAAATACAAATATATTTCATTGTAATGAAAATATAATATATTGATGGGCAGTATATACACAACATGAAAGAAACTGGTAGTGAATAAGTGACAAAGAGCAGCGAAATTAACATGAGACATGAAACCCCCTTACCATATGTCTCGAATCTCATGATACACATAGAACAATAAGGTAAAATAATTATAATTATATTATAAACTTTTTTTAAAACATATTATTACATTTAATACCATTTATTTATTTATATAACCCACTTATTAACACTTCCATGTTAAAGATACGTTTTGGGTAATTTCTGCTTTGTTCTTCGTATGTGTCTAAATTTGTTATTTTTTTGACCTCATAGTTATATCATTATTTCACGAATGTAAAACATTATGTATATATCATTTAAATATGAAATATATTTATTTATAAAAGTCTATGAGATATAAAAATTTGAAATGGAATACACCATTCATAGAGATCGTAGGTTTTATGTACGCATGAGTGCTGTTTCCAAATTATTATTATGTTGAATGAAAGTATCTAAAGAAAATATATGTATATATGTATAAATAAATATTATAGTATCATTATTTTGTCATATATATAATATAAATTCACATAAACCATCCTTAATACATTCCATATTGAGTGTGATTGAATAACCTTGAAATGAGGAGAGGGTAGTCCACACTTCAACAAAAGAAATTATCATTTTTTACACAAAATGGAATATATTATGGCATGGGTTACATAATGATTAAGAATAAATAAATCCCAAATATCTTATATATATATTATAGAGTTTATATCATTATTCACAACTATGATCAATTGTAATAGAAAAATGAACAACTTCATTTCATGGGGTGATAGTTTGTCACACCCAAGAACGGTATGTTAATTTCTTACTAGATGGAAGTGTGTGAATGTGTATGTTAAAATTATAGAATAAAAAATCATAAAAAATCTATTATAATAAAGTTTTTATATAATTAATGAGTAATTATATATGATTTTGTGGAAAATTGAAATAAAACAAATGAACATGAGGAAGGGTGTTACCTCTTCTTTTGTTTCCTCCTTTTGACTTTAACCAAAGGTAATCCTTGTATATAATTATTAAAAAAATATATGATTATAGGATTATGGGAGTTATTTTTTATTAAATTTAGATAATGTTTATCAGATCCAAATGTCAGTATATATGTGAATAAGTGGGGGGAATGAATTCTTTTTTATAGTGGAGGTGGATTGACATTCCTGAAAACTTTTATATAAGGAATTTCACCCACATTTTTCTTATAAGATGTGTCTCCAATAATGGTAAAAATAAAATAAAATATAATAGTTTATAAATATTGAAAAAATGTATTTTTGATATGTTTCATGTTCATTTTGGGACCTCAGTTTATGTTTAAGACCTTTGATAAGCTAATAATTTTTTTAATCGTTGTAATTAATTTTATAAACATTAACTATTATTTTTGGTGATAAATTAATATAAAATTATTAGAATATAAAAAATATTAATATTCTAAATATGGAATAAATTTTCATAATTAAAATCATAGAAGTGGAAAAATGAATTTGCAATTAACCTAGGATATGTGTCGCAACAACGAGTTATTTTAGCATAATGGTTGAAATGTTTTGAATGTTTTGATATCCAATTTTAATGTGAAATAGGTTCTATTGAAATTAATGGGAGTAATTAATTTAAAATAAATTTCATTAAACTTTTATAAATTTAAAATATAATTGATAAATATAAATAAATTATATTTAAATAGTAATTTTGAAATAAAATTCATATTTTTTCCCTATTCATGTTAAAATGATGTTTGTTAGAAAAAATCGTAAAATTCAATGTAATATTATTTTAAAATTCAAAATTAAATTTTTTTTTGATTTAATCTAATTAAATTTATAAAACATTTTAAAATTAATTTATTATTAATCACATCAGGACACAAAATGTAGTTCATTTGAGAAAATACTCATTTCCCACAAATAAATACTTTAAAAATAATATATTTTTTATTATAAATATGTTTAATTTATATAATTCCATTGACAATAATATCTAAAAACTAGTTATGAAATTTCATATTAATATGTATAATATATATGTTATAAGCATCTTTATTAAATAGTTATAACGATAAAATGAGATTTTGTAGAAACATAGTGTAGCTTGTAACACAAGTCAAGTTAGTGTTTCTTATAGAGAAAGGTTATATTAGCATAGAATAAAATAATATTTTTAAATAGTGTATCATAAAACAAACGAAATGAAATAAAATCAATTTATTTAATAATTTTTTTCAGAGAAATCTTGTAATGTAAAAATGGTTCACCTTTAGATCTATTGATCTCCCTCAGTGGTATATCCTGACAACCAAAAAATGTATTATTTCATGCGATATTAGTTATGGTGGATTTGTTTTGATGAGTTCAGTTATAGTGTTTGTCACTCGATGTATTTTCCTTAATAAGGAGAATTCTGAGAAAGATGTCTCAGATGGGTTGATTTATCTATTGCATGTTCCCTTATAGATGTGGGAGAACATATCTATTTAATTTTTGATATTACCTAAAGATCAGGGAGGTTATGATGACATATGAGTGATAATTAAATGTATGTTAAAATCATCAAACCTTATTTCTCTTAGGGATTTGAGCATCATGGATTTTTTTAAATGAATTACTTAGAGGAGTATTAGAATCTCCATGGATTTCCACAAGTGATAATTTCTATTCATAATCCCTACTTTACCACCTGGGTCTGGAGAGGCTTTCAACAAAAATTTTTCTCTCATTATTTCCCAATCACTTCATTTAATACAAAAATATTCTATCAAATATATAGGTCTGGCAAGACACTTGATGTTATGTTTCATTCTTACGTCCTTTATTTATGAGGTTAAAGGAAGAGGAACCTTCCCTATATCATGGTTCCATACAATGTTCGTTTTTAATTAACCACCATTATGAAACTATTTTATGAATTGAATATTCCAAATTTGTTATCTATATAATGATATATTGGGGTTTGGGATAAATATATTTTCAGTTTGTTGGAGGTGAAGATCATAATAGAAATCTTTTAGATATTTCAATAAAACATTAAGTAAGAACAATATTATTAGTGGTCTTATTATGATCATAAGAGGAGACCAATAGAGTTTTATATTAGAGATACTAGATTTTTAAATGAGACACCTCGGTATGGGTTGGGTAGTTATGGTCATGGGAGTAAAAATTCACCATTTATTTTTGGGACAATCATGTTCTGTAAAATTCTAGAACAATAACATGTCATATAAAACCTCCTCAAAAAACACTCCAGTTACATTATTTTTTCATGTATCACAGAAATAATGTTACGTTAATGAAGAATATCACATAATTTAACATGTATATATTAATTTTAACAATAATGAATCCTTCGTGGATCAACCAATGGATATACAAGAATTATCGATGCTGTTATTTTGTGAGGATTATATTCCGTTGTATTTTTTCTTCTCTAAACAAATAATATTTGAGGAGAGATCATGGTAATGTGAGTTGTATATTTGGGCATATTACTCGACTATTTTTCAACACCTTAGTTATTGTGATCCATATTTTATGGTTTTTGACATATAATGTTTATGATATTTTTTATTCTTGATTATTTCTTATTGACCATTCTACAGTTTTATAGGTATCATCCCCCTGATAGTGGTTAGGATATGGTCATTTAATTTTCTTCGTTTTCATGTTAACCAACTATGTGAGGTGATGTAGCTCATGGGTTTCAGAGATTTGAGAGAGGTATATCATTGGTTGGTTATTTAGAAAAATTGTTTTCCTTCCTTAGTAATCATTTTTAGTTTTAAATTCTTCATTATGTGAAATCTATGATATGTGTATAAAAAAAGGGATTATTTAATTGTAGGTATTTTGTAAGGCTCCATCCTTAAACATTACATAAAAATTAATTATGTTAATAATTAAAATTTTGGATCATTTCTTGTGTATAGATTTATATAATTGGGTCATAACTTATATAAAAAATTATGAATATTATATGTATATACTTTTACTCAGTATCTTCTTTTTATTCATAAAATAAAAAATAATAAAAGAAAATAAAATTGTTTAGTTTCATGTTTTAAACAGCATGACTATTCCATAAAACCATTATTTAACATATTCCACCTTATATCCTGGGAAGGTTTTAAAAAAAAACATTATATTAGAAAGAAAATATCATTATGGGATACACAAATAAGGAAAGCTGTTAGTTTTCAAAACAACATGTAAACCCTAAATACATTATCATAAAGTAATACTTTTCACCTTAAACATGTAGCAAAAACACTTCAATAAATATCAGATCTGTACTCACAATTTTTGTAACCAATAGATTTCCATAATGCACATAAAAAACAACATATTACATATGAGGGTTTCTAAAAACATAAATAAACTTAAATGGAATAACCATATTTTCGACTTCCACGCATATAACAAAATGGAATGACCATATCATTGCATTCCATACCCAATGAATTGGAGTATATAACATAACACCCACAATTGGTTTATAATGGAACCACTCGTCATTTGGTTTATTACTTAACCACCCTTGAAATGTCCAAGTACCAATATATAATCATCACACATATAAGACTACAAATATCCACATTTCAATAAAAAAACATTGTTTCCAATCACAAGAAATTATTTCTTGTTAATGAAATATTATATACATTTTCAAAATAATTTTCAATACCAAACTATGTAAAAAACGGTATATAGTATTTATTTCGGATTTGAAAACATTACGACATGTTAAGGATGTCAAAAATCAAATAATGGTTGTAGTAGTGGAAAGGTTGTTTTCCCCATATGTTAAGAAGAAAACGTCCCTTTGTCATTTAGTAAAATGACACTTTGAAATTGATTATTTTTAAATAAAATTAAAATTCATATATGTTTATACAACGTATAAAAACAAGTCATGTAAAAATCAAAATATAACTCAAAGAAAAGATATTTAGACATAGTCCATTACAAAGATAATTTTGTAAATAAAATTTATCAATTATAAAAATTAAGTAAAAGTAAAAATAAATAAAGTAAAAATATAATAATAGGTATCAAAATTAATTTCTCACATAATCATTTCATGATAAAAAGATAAAGTATATGATCAACACAATGAATGAAAATTTTGTTAAGAAGTTCCCTTACCTCGTGTCTGACATGACTTGTTCGTTCTTTTATATCCTGAATAATAAAAATAAGATAATTTCTATATCCTTTAGATCCAATTTCATGTTTAGAATTCCTTTTATATCACTTATTACGTTTCAATAACAATTAGTTAATTATTTGAGTTAATATCAGACATTTTTTTTTATTTTATGGACAAGATTAAAAAATGTACTTTTTCAAATTATAAATTATCCGTGTGGTCAAAATTTAATTATCTCCATACTAATAATAATGATATAGATATAATATAAATCATTTATAGACAATATTTATGTATTTAGAATAGTCCACATCATTTGAATATATGAAATGAAATGCATCGTTCACGGAGACATAAATTTGTACGTACGTAAAAACGCCACATTTATTTCTTTTTCATATTTAATGGTAGGAAAAATGTATGCTACATAGGATTATTTTAATTAATGTATAATAAATATGTCATATATGTTACACATATTCATTATTTACACCTTTTACAAATTCCATGTTTAGCATGAATCATTCATATCACTTTGAGGGGTGGTAGTATGCACTTCCTCAAATAAAATTATCATATTTATTAAACATGAAAATAATAAATTTATGTACTAAATATTAATTAAAGAAGAATAATGATAAAATAAATATTATATATATAAAATATAATTACATTTCCATCATAATAGAATCCATTAGAGGTGGTAGGGGAAAATTGAACAATCATCATTTCATGAAGCATCAATTCATCATACATAGAAATTGTATGTTCATATACATTATATAGAGTTTTGTGTAAGTGTAGTTAAAATAAATCTCATGAAAATAACTTCGAATACTATGATTTTGGGTTTTTATGTAAACGATGAATAATAAGAGAATAAGGATTGGTGAGAAAAATAGTTGAACGAAACATGAGATAATAAGTTACCTCAAATCAGGTAACTTCTTTAGATTTGTGAAAAAAGGATCTGTTTAGTTACCTTAATACTCACGAAAGGAATCTAGGAGGAAGAGAACGATGTTGGAATCTTATTTGGGTTTATTTTTGATGATCCATGGGGCTTGAGAGGTGTGATAAATGGGTTAGAGGTTATGCCCTTTTATTAGATGGAGGAGGAGTACATAAGGAATTTCATGAATGATAATTTTATTATAAATTATATTTCAAGTATAAATAATTCCAAATTAAGATAGTTATCATATAAGATGAATATAATTCGGAATAAAATCATCCAATAAGAATAATATTTTTTAAATACTTTTTAATCCTTAACATTTTTTATTTAACTATTTCTTTTTCTCTTACTGTTTTATCAAATATTTATCACACTGAGAATCAAAATAGTTACCAAGACCTAAAAAATATATAATTAAAGAGTAAATAATAAAACATTAGACATATGATAACCATTTCACTGAATCTTGTATATTTAAGATATTTTATAATATTTAATAAATTATTTTATATTTTAAAATATGAATTTTTTCAATTTTGACAATGTTCATATAATGTATTTTTTTTGAAATCTATAACAAGATGTTTTATATGAATAAAATTAATCAATTACAATATCACATGTATTTATAGTCTGTAAAATTATTGTATGACATAAATATAACCAAATTACATTTATTTTAATAATTATAATATAATTTATTTGAATCCTTTATTAATGAAGCTATAAATGCTTCATCATTGTGTCATAATTAAAGTTCTATATTTAATCTCTAAAAATTATTAATAAAATACTATTATTTAAGAAATTTTCTTATTTTTCTAATGAATATTGATATAAAAAAATATACTATATATAACCCCAAATAAAAATTATTTTACCAAAAGCTATATTTTTAGGTTATATTTTCCATAACTTTAAATTAAAATTAATTAAATGTGATTTTCACACACATGTGACTGCATGGGGTTCTAATATTGACCTAAATATTCCCATGGTCGAATATATCTCATCCCATAGTGATAGAACACATTTTAGGGTAATTTAATAATAATATTATATTATTTTTCTACCATTATTTACCATATTAATATTTTAACCATGGTAAACAAAATATTTATTACAATTACTATTCATAATGTTTAAAAATAAAAGATACTTATTTACACAATATCGACCTCCTCATTCCAAATATGGAATCTATTTTTCCAAATTCAAAGCACAGAAGATGTAAGAAATAATTTTAAATTAATTCTCAATATTATATCAATAAAGGGTGTTTTTAAGAAATTATAACTATTGAAAGATTCGCATTTGTGTATGTCTAATTAGAAAGTGAAATTTCATAAAGTTACAAATAAGACATAATGGTAAATTAATAACCTAATTAGTGTTTAAACTAAATTAAATAGATATTCTAACCATATAAATAAATCTAAATAAAAGCAAGTTTTTACTTAAAATATCGTATTCTTCACTATTCATTAAAAATGATGACTATCAGAATAAAAAAAATTATCCAAAGTAAATATTGATGTCCCACATCTAAATAAGAAGATTATTTTTTCAAATTGGACATATAAAAGTGAAAAAATAAATTTAAAATGGATTCACCATTAAAAGGTGGTAAAACTACCTTTAAAAAATTATTAGAGTATTTTTTCATAAAATTGGATTCATTCCCATTTTAAGCCTCTAAATATTGTTGGATAACTATAAAAACATTTAACAAACATGTTTCATCATATTATTGTATGTTCTATTAATTTCATCAAATGCTACAATTAGGTGTTAATAACCATTTAAAATACCAATATTATGTTATTATTTTTCAGTATGACTCGCCCATGGGTACAAAATGAGATTTTGGAGAACCCGACTATTGCATGTCATGTATTCCATCAAACATAGAATCCCATTTAAAGTAAAATTAATATCTTATTTATAATTATTAATATAAATAAAAAGTATTATTCTATAAATAACAGGTTCGTTACATCCTTCCCCCCTTTTGGGAATTGTGTTCCCGCAATTCTATTCTCTAATCGAATTAGTGGGGATATTTAGCCCTCATTAAATTTTATGTTTCTCATGTTTCCTCATCAACAATATGTTTTTTCTAGAATGCCTTAAACTTATAAATCAAATTATTCCAAAACACTTTCTCTCTACGGTCAAGACTCTCGAGTGGCTGTTTCTCATAAGAAATATTCTCTTCAAACTAAATTTCCTATATACTCAACATAGAAGATTGATCCCGTATATATTTTATCATCATTGAAATATGAAAAATATAGTGTACCTAGGATATACCTAGAAGAAAATACACTTTGTATCCAACTGATCTAATTTTCTCCATGATTTCATAGGGTCCAATGAACATAAGACTCAAATTTCCCTTCAAACTAAATTACATGATTATTTTTCATAGAAATTTTATGATAATGACCTGATCACCTACATAAAAAGAAATATCCTACCTTTGATTTTCTGTATAACGTTTCTTCATGCTATGTGATATCCTCATGGGAACCTAAATTATCAAAATATTTTCTTCCATCTCTTTTACCAATTCTGGTTGCATCAATATTCTTTCACCGCATTATCCCAAAAAGATAGAGTTCGATTCCAGTTTCCATATAATACCTGAAACAGATCCATATGTATACAAGAATAAAATATTTTTATTTTATGAATACTAAAAAAAAGAAATATGTTGTTCCCAACATCACTAGTAATCCATTGAATAAGAACGTATCATATTTTCCAAATTCTGAATTATTCATCCTGACTGCCCAACTGATAATGTATGATATGTTGTACAAAAATATATTCTAGTCCCCAATGACTTATGATGTCCCATAAAAAAGTTATAAGTGTTCCTGGGATCATAATCCGATATAATGGAGAATATAACTTCATATAAGTTTATTTTCTCTTTAATATACAATCGAGAATGTTTAAATAGGGACATAATATCTTAAATAGGACAGAAATGATAAGATTTACTCAATCAATCAACAATAACCCAAATTTTATCAATAACACGAGATGTATCTGGTAATCCCACAATGAATTCCATGTATATGTTATCCCATTTCTACACTAGCCCTGCTAATGGATGAATCATCCCTTTCCGTAACTACCACTCTTCTTTAAAATGTTGACATGTCAACAACTTCATAGAAAATTTTGATATATCAATTTTCATTCCATCCCACCAGTAACACTCCTGATGATCTCTATACTTCTTAGTATTTCCATAATGAAATGAAAATAGAGAAACATGAGATTTACATAAAAAAATTTCTTTAACTGTGAATCACAATGAAAACATAATCTCTTTACAAACCATAAAACACAATCTTTTTCAATGTTAAATTTTGGAAACAAAGCCTTCTGAACCATCCCTACATTTTTCCCGAACTCAATGTCTCCCTTATTCACTAGCTTAATTTGGTTTTATAGAGATGATTTTACTTCCACCTGAAACAAAATAGAGTAATTTCCGGCACCACCAACATCTATGACAACGTTCATCAAATCATTAATCAAATGATCTTGTTTCAAATGTATCATGGTTAATATTTCATTACACTTTCAAATAAAAGTGTTAGCTACATTATTTGCCTTTCGTGGATGGTAATTGATCATTTTATCATAATACATTATTAATTCTAACCATCTACTCTATCTCATGATTAATACCATCTGAGTGAATATATAATTCAAAATATTTTGATCAGTATATATTTCACACTTTATGCAATACAAATGATCCCTCTAAAAAATTTATTCAAAAACAACATGAGCTAATCCACATCGTATGTAGGTTAATTTGGCTCATTATGTTTCAAATAACATGAATCATGATAAATTACATAACCCTTATACCTTAGGACACAACCATGTCTATTCAATGAAACATTACTATAATTAATTGACTCACCGTTTCTGGCAGGTAATTTAAATATTGGATCATTCAAAGATTTTTTTTTCAATTTCTAAAAAAAATCATCAAATTCTTTTTTCTAGATAAAATTTACATTTTTTGAAGTTAACATAGTCAATGGTCTAGTTATCCTTGAAAGAATTTCCAAAAACCTTCTGTAATAGCATATCAAACCCGGAAGACAATGAATATATATGATATTGGTAGGTTGTGGTCAATCTTAAACCAAATTTTTTCGAAGGGTCAACAGTTATTCCATCTTTAGAAACAATGTGACCAGGGAATTAAATATATTATAACCAAAAGAAACACTTTCGGAATTTCCCATAAGTTTCATTTATTTTATAGATTGTAAGACAACCATTTAATATCTTCCATTATCCTATTGACATTTAAAATATACCAAAATATCATCTATAAACAGAACCACCATTTATCACCGGATTCAATTGAGCCTTCACTATAACAAACTGTTCAATTTTGAATCCGACCATCTCATAATGCAGATTTTGAAGGTAATTTCCCACTGTGTTCCTTCCCAGCATAGCTGCCCTATTTCTTGTACGAAGAAACCAACCTAAACAAACATAATGTAGACAAACAACATGTAAATCTTCAAATTCTAAATCATTTAAATTTGACCATAATTTAATTATTATGGATATTCTATTTAAAAATTATAACATGTAATGTTATCTAAACCGACCTATGATTACAGTTATAGGGCCACAACCTTAATAATTACTTAATCATTAATTAAGTTAGCAATTCCCATTGGGTAATTTTTCATGTTTGAAGATTTATAGAATTTGGACACAACAAATACAAATCATCTTGAAAATTACATGAAGAAATTTCTACTCAGTATCCATTATTTAATAAAATAAAAAATCTTCAAAGGAAAAGAAACATTTTTATTTCCTTATTTTAACGAGAATGACATTTACATTATCCCATCCTTGACCCAATTCCACCATAAGGCCTAGGAAGAACATTTCAAAAACAGGGGATGAGCATAAAAAGTTCAGTATGTGATAAAAAAGTTGGAAAGCTATTATTTTTCAAAACAACATGGAAACCATGAATAATTAATCATAATGTAATAATTTTCATCTTAATGAAGTAGAAAAATCACATCAATGAGTATAATCTCATTTCATTCTTATCTAATAACTGAAATATTACCATAAAGCCCATTGAAAACCATGTATATCATATTAATGTGTCTTGGTACATAGACATACATAAGTGAAATAACTATATGGTCGACTTCCACACATATCACTAAATAGAATTTTCATACGGGAATCATCCTTACCCAATTCATTGGACATTATAATGTAACTGCCCATCCTTATATTATCAAATAACCACCCATCATATGTTCGTGTACCATTGTATAATCATCACACATAAAAGATTGAAAATATTGACATTTCAATCATAAAATTCCATTTTCAATCACAAGAATTTTTTTCCAGATATAGAAATAGTAAATCAATTTTCAATAAAATAATTTAATACCAAAATATCTAAAAATCATAGATGTTATTTATTTTACATTTGAAAACATCAGGACTTGTTAACGAAGCCAAATATCAAATAATACTCACTGTGGTGGAATGTTTGTTGTCGCATAATTTAAAAAAACATTCCCATTATCTTTTAGTAAACAAATATGTAGAAAATGTGTTTAAATTGATTTAAATTAAATATAAAAGGGTTTTATATACCATATAAAATCAACTTGTGGATAAATAAAAATATGCCTCAATGAAAGGAGATTAATAGAAAGTCCCCTACAAAGATCTATTTTTAAATAAAATAGATCAATTGCGTGTATTCATTTTAAGTAAAATTAATATAGTTCAAAAACAATATAATATATCAAATTTCATTTCTCACATAATTATTGCATGTCATAAATAATATGTATAATATCAACCCAATGAATTGAAATTGGGTTAAGAAGAACCCTAACCTCATTTTCAACAACACTCATTCATTCATTAATTTCTTGAATAATGATAAGTTAATTTATAATTTATTCCAAACCTTTTTAAATTTAATATTTATTTTATAGCACTTATTTCCTTAATATAAGAATTATTTAATTATTTGAGTTCATATCGGAGATTTGGTTGATTTACATAACTTGTGTCAAAAATGAACATGTTATAATTATAAATTGTCCATGTGGTCAAAATTCCCTTATCTACAGAATTATATTCATGATTTAGATATCATATATATCCTATATAAACATTAAATATGTATTTATAATTTTATATAAAATTTGGATATAAGAAATGAAATGTACCGTCCAGGGAGACGGTAAGCTGTACGCATGTATTAATGCAACTTCGATTTAAATTTAATAATTAATCGTATAAAAACATAATGATACATAGGAATATTATAATTATTGTATAGTATAAATTTTATGTATGTTACTTATGTTCATTAATTCCATCCATTATACACTCCACAAATAGAATGAACAAGTCATATCATTTTGAGGGGGCAGTAGTCCACACAACCTCAAATAAAATTATCATATTTAGACAACATGAAAAGGATAATATTATGTAATATATGAGATTTATAGGATCATATTGATTAATTAAATATCCTATATAATTATTGTGTCGTCATAATGGCCACCAATAGAGGTGGTAGCTGAAAATCGAACAATGATCATTCTATGAAGCAGCAGTTCGTCGTACACTGAAACTGTATGTTCGTATCAATTAGATGGAGGTGTGTGTAAGTGTAGTTCTAATACATCCAATAAAACAACATAGTATTTTAAGGATACTATTTTTTTATATAAATAATGAATAATAAAATCATAGGGACTGCATGAGGAAAAATATTGGAATGAAACATTAGAGAAGATGTTACTACAAATCTAGTAACTAAATGTGATTTGATCCAAATGGGACTCTTGAATTTTCTTTATCCTATGGTATGGAATATATGTGGAAGAGAGGGATTTTTGGAGATTACTTGGGTAGTGGTTATACTATCCAAGGGGATTGATTAGTGTGAGTAATTTGATAGTGGTGGTTCCCTTTTATATGAGGGAGTATGGGCAATAATGAAATATCTTGAATAATTATTTTATTATAAATTCAATGTCAAGTATAAATGTATTTGAATTATTCTAGTTCTAATAAAAGATGAATTTATGTCGAATTAAAATCATAAAATAATAATTAGATATGTTTTTTTTATTTTTTATTAATTTTCATTTATAATTAAAATGTTCATTATTCTTTCTATTTTATCAATCATTTAAAACTTGGAGAATAAAAATAGATACAAAAACATGACAAATAACTAGTTAACGATTCAATGCTAAAAATTTCAGTCTCGTGATAACTATTTTGATGAATCTTATATTTTTTTAGAATTCTATAATACCTAATCATATATTTTATATTTTAAACATTGAATTATGTAAATTTTGACACTATCAATATCATGACTTTTTTTTTAAAATCTATAACAACTTGATTGATTTAAAAAACATCATTACTATCGAGATGACATGTAACTATAATCATGAAAATTAATGAATGATATAAAAATAACCAAATTTCATTTATTTTGACATTTAGAAGATCATTTCATTGAATCCTTTATTGATAAAGCAACTACTACATCCTCATTATGTCCAAATTAAATATATTTATTTTTTATCTAAAAATAATAAACAAAATACCATGGTTTAGGAAAAAAATTTCGATTTATAATGACTATTTATAGTCAAAATAATAACTTACATACCACCATATTATTTTCTAACCAAATGATACATGTTTTGGTTATATATTCCATTATATTAAATTAAGTGTTATTAAATGTCATTTTCACAAGAAAGTGGCACCATCGGGTACTAAAATCGACCCATGGATGGCCATAGTAAGATATATACTATCCAATAGTATTAAGAAATAGGTTATGGTTATTTTATATTATTATAATACTATTTCTACCATTATTTATCAAATTTACCCTTTAACCTTGGTAAATAAAATATTTACAGAAGTTACATTTCATAATGTCTAAAATTAATTTTTATCTATTTTTAGAATTTGGACCTATTTTTTCCAAATTTAGAAAACATTTATCAAAATCCAAAACAAAGATGTTTCAGAAATTATTTTCATATTAATTCCCAATGTCAAAACAAAAAATCATGTTTTTAAGTAATAATAACTATTAAATGATTGAAATGTGTTTATGTCTAATTAAAAAGTGAAATTACTTCCAAAAACCAATTTTATAGTAATTGGTAATAAAATAATCTAATTATGTTTTAAAACAAATTAGAAAAATAAAATTTAACCATATATATAAATCTGTTGAAATGAAAATTTTGACTTAAAATTCAGTATTTTCCCCTATTAATTAAATATTGATCATTAAAAAAAATATAAAATATTTAAGCAAGGAAATTTTTAATGTCCCTATTCTAAATTACAATTTTATTTTGTCAAATGGAAAATTAAAATTTAAAATAACTATATTCAAAAGTATTTCTCCATCAAAATGTTTTAAAATCACATTTTATAGAATATTTGAGTATTTATGTTTAAAATGGGATTTATTAGAATTTTAAGCCTCTATATTTGTTTGGATAAATTAAAAAACATTTAAAAACATGTTTAATCATGATATGATTAGTTTTATTTATTCTCTCCAATATAAAGAAAATTCATTAACTACCATTAAAATTAATAATATTATGTTATAATTTTTCTGTATGACTTATCCATTTTTTGCATCATAATATTTAAGAGAAACCCATTGTTTGATGTTGGGTACTCTATAGAAGATATAATCCCCTTTAACGTAAAATTAATATCTTATTCATAATTATTAATAGATATAAAATGTATTATTCAATAAATACATGGTTTGTTACACATTTCGTTTTTCTATTTGAGGTGTCTGTGGTTTATGAATGGATTTTTTATAGATAACGGGAGTTATGTTATATATTTATTCTGAAGAGGATACTAAAATATGGATCCTTGGGTAATACCATATAGTGGATTTTTTATGTGTGTGTCTCTTAGCAGTAAAATTGGTTCTCTCGAGTATGTATTCATGTTAATCGTCCATTTTTTGAATGGTTAAGGAAAGAAAGAATGTTATGGTGTATCCATTCCCAATGTCATTATGGTTTTGAGGAACAGGGATGCCTAAAATATATTAGGTCATCAATTTAAATTCATCCAAATTTAGTATCCCTTTGTAATTAATATATGATGTTCCCTGTCCAGCTCTGTGCATTATTGAGAACTTTTTCATAGATTATTCTGATTTACCATAGTATTTATCCCCCTTTTACTAGATCTTCATATTAGTTCATCTGTCTCAGTTTTACTTGGATTTTTCTAGAATGGTCCCTTTCACAATTACACACTACATCATGTTTCCACATGAATTTCGTAATGGTGAAGTGGATACATAATATATTATTATGTGAATTATTTTTAAAATGGTTATAAAATAATGAGGTTAAACATCTTTTTCATTATATGAAAATTAGAGAAATTAATAATGAACCATTTTGTTCATATAATTTAATGAAAATGAAGTTATTCTCAACTGATGTTTAATTAAATTGTTCATCCACGTGATATTGAAATTTACTAAATCATATATGGATGATAAATCTTTTTTTGATTATAATGAAATGTCATATTAAATATTTTTTATTTCTTAATGTTTAGGTAAAAAGAAATTTTTTTCTTTATTTATTGGTTTAATGAATTTATATCTTTTTACAGATGATTCCTTAGGATACCCACTATCATAACCTATGATAAATGTACTGGTTCAACCATGATGGAATAAAACTAGTTCCATCATATTGATAAATGTTTTTGAATGAGTGATTCCTCTCACATGTGAAAGTTGTATATATTATTTATGAGGTCTATTTTTTAATGTTTACTCTATTATTGTTTTTCTTTCGTTTGTGTGTTTATAGATGTAATCCTATATTTATGATGTGATGTGATAATTGGATGATAGGGGTATTAATAGGGTATAGGTGTTGACGCCCCAACGATTTTGAAATAGTGAATCTATTAATAGATTAATAAATGGGGATATTAAAAATGATGTAGTCTATGGTACCATGTATGATGGAATGAGCTGGATATGTGCATTATTTGGGTTTCAATAAACTCTATAATCCATGTTGTTAAATTTTTAATGGATGACTAGTTTTTTTGTTTATATGCATTTTTTTCCACGGAATGAGGCTGTAATTTAAATATGGTTCTACATCATTTTGGAATCTTATGATTTCCTATAGAGTACGTAGAATTATAAAATTATAAAAAAATTAAATTTTTTATCATAGTGGGTTGGTTTTTTTGATTGAAAAATAGTTAAATCATGAAAATCAATGGACATGGTTGGATTATACGTAAATGGCATAAGATTCAACATTATTGTTTAATAAGTTGCCTTTTGAATGACGTTAATTACTGGAAAATGAATTAATTATCATTGTGTGAAATGATAAAATGATTAACTAATGCTAATCTTTTTAAAAACATAAATTCATATAGGATATCTACCTCATAATATTAGTTGTTGGGTGATAAATATAAGATAACTATAATAGATCCTAATGTTTGGATAAAGCAATTGTTGTGGTTGTATGATATATTTTATATTGTATGCTTTTTTATTTCATAAATAACCCCACCATATAGATACAGATAAATACACATAGTGGGCCCTTGGGAGGTTATTTTCCAACCTATATTGTTTTATAAAGAGTGATCAGCTTACTACCCCCTCTTTCCCACTATCTTCTCCATACAATATTTTGTTGTAGAATGCATTATTATTGACTTTACACATATATGTGTATAGAGGGTAGTAATCACATGTGGATAGTTATGAAAAATGTATAACTATATATTGTATATGAGGAATTTTTTTAGGTATTTCCTCTATTAATAGTGATGTCCTGAGTTACATTACTAATCTCAAGGACTTTGTTGGATTGAGGTGCAATACCGGATATATGATACATAATGTATGAGCTTCAATGGTTATCAAAAAATACATGGTCAGTTTATCATGGAGTGGATGAGATTATGAGAAGATCTGATATATGAGATCTATATTATGAAACTTCTCCAGGGTATCATCATGATGGATTCTATTAGAGAGATATGGAACATGACAAATGTCATTGGGGTAGTGCAGTAAAGATGTTGTGAAACCACAACGATGTGCACTTATTTAATTACTATTATGTATGATCTATATGTTGTGTTATGTGGGGAGAGATAAACACAATAAAATTCTGATCATATTATTCTTGTTTATGTGGTTATTTAATTTCACATTTTGTATATTATACATTTCTATTAATTAATTATATTTTAAATTATTTGATCTAGTTATGATACAACTAATTATTCACATTATTATCATGCTATATATATACACACACAATAGTTATGTTAGTAGAAATAGGATTTTTTAGTGATGGATATTAATATCTCATCTTCCTTTTTGATAATTTTGTTAGCTTCACATTCACTATAGATTTTATATTTTGGTTATTATAGATCTCCTTTTCTTCTGTTAGGACTCAATACAATTTCATGTATGTACCCATGTTTTCTATTACTATATATTATATAGTTAATTGGAATACATGTATTATCTATCATACATATAAATTATTTAAATTTAAATGACTCCAATTTTTTTTGTTATACCCATTGTTCATGTTTCCAGCCCATGGCTCACTAGAGGTGTTGTTTGGGAGTTATTGTCCCCTTATCAAATTATCAGTCTATAAGGGCTTCCTTTATGGTATGGGGATTGTGAGACATATACTATAACAATAATATCAACATAACACAATGGAAGAAAATGTAATATCTAATACAAATCAATTATATGGACTATAATAATCAGAAAAAAATAAATACCATTTTTTCTAGAGGAATATCACCAATAGTGTATTTATAGAATGAAATTTACAAGATTCAATGTGTTCTAGTATATTTAAAATGAAGGATCCAAATACTGAGAAACAACATGAGTTTAATAAATTTAAAATAAAATATTATAAGAGGATCATACATATTCATAGAATATATTATTTTGTGAGACGAGAAGGATCAAATCCATATAGTGATTCATGATATACGTTCATAAGATGAAATGAAGGAAATATAAAGATTAAAAGGATGATTAAATGACTTAGATGAATTAAAAAATATAGGGGAAATATATTTAATACATTATTTTTTATGTTTACTAATATAATTTCAACTGCATATTTAAAAAAAGATTGTTTTTCTTACTTGAGAAATTCAAATAGACATGATGGTACATGGTGGGGAAAATAATATTTTTTCATCTCCAGAGGTAAAATTTTATACCTCCTCCATAACCACAGTATACCCAATGTTACTCGATATTGTAATGTGCATAAAACAATATTAAACATGTTTTTTTCTAGAATGATGTGATTATTGGAGAATATTACAGATGTGTTTTTTTGTTCTATTATATAGAAAAAGTTATATTTAATAGGTTATTTTCATTGACTGACTTTATAGAATGTGAATGTTGAGGATGAAATTTTATATATATCATACAATTTACATTATATTAATTAAATATATGTTTATGTGTCCTTTGGACTTGTATTATGAACATTAGTAAAGAAATAGAGCTGTACCTATAATTATAAGGATCATTTTGTGACACAAAATTAAATTATTGATTATATAATTAAGTCCTCACAATAAATGTTAATGATTTTCATAAGTATAGATTATCTTTATTATCCTGAATGTAAGGTTTAATGAGATGGGCTATATAGATGATCCTTGATCATTCTACAAATTCTGCAAATATTTTAGGATGATTCCAAAACAATCTATGGTTTATGGAATCATAACAAGGGACAATAATTCTTAATAAAAAAGAATCCAAATCCCCATAACTGACAATATTATAAGAATTAGTTATATATATATTATTCTTGAAAATATAAAGATCCATATTTTAATTAATTTTTGAACCTAGAAACACATATTAGATGATTCTTCTCTATACCATAAACAATGAAATATCAAGGCAATGTTAAAATACATGATTCTAGTTTGATTTATTAATGAATTAAAAATTTTATAATTTGGGGAATATATTTGTAAATTATTTGAATAAAGTGAATTAAAATTTAAATTCATTATGTTTGATAAAATTGGAATAATTTAAATTATCAATCCAGAATTAAATTGATATTATCATGGGTATTTTCTTTCACTAATCCTACGAGAATTTTTTTTAAAAAAATTAAATGACTTTCCAAAATATTGAGGAATTATAATATAATAAAATTTTTAGTAATATATAATTCATGTATTTTCAGAAGATGATGGCACGCCCCTCAATTGAAGAAAGATGTCATTGAATATTGAGATTAAGAATTTGTTTATAGAACTACACTACATCTAATTTTTCAAGACGGTAAGAGTCCATAAGCTTTGAGATAGATATCATTCAAGAACATTCATTAATATGGTAAGAAGGCAACCTTTTTTCTAAAATATTTTCATGAAAAATTTGTTTATTAAAAATATATAAGATGTGGTATAACCTAAAACTATTGTAATTTAGTTGACATTTCTGTTGAAGAAATAATAAAATATGTTCTTATCATTGATTCTAAATCACTTATAGATGAATTTTATTCAAAATAATTAATGTCTATCAATATAATTTGAATTGTAGTTGAAAAGGGTTAATAATTCCCATAATTATTACCACCACTGTGTATATTCTAGCATAACATATTCTACTAAATTGTGTAAGTCATATATTACATCACAAAAGATAAAAGTGTAAACCTCTATTCTATTGCAATTTTTTAATTCTAGTAATATGAGATTAAAATGAATTTGGATAGTATTTCTCTCCGATATGGAAGTTAAACATTATAAAATACCACTTTATTTATCATTTTTACACACTAATACATCAACCCTGGAATGTGATAGTTCTAGATGAGAGGGTCAAGGCATTAATTATACATAGAGGTCTATTTCAAAATAATTTATAAAAACAAATACCCATGGTTCAACTCCCTCATAGTATTATTCTAAATGACCTAAGTATATTATGTAGTGCATTGGAAAAATAGTTACCCTATAATATCATAACTATAAACGGAACAATGATTAAAAATATAGTAAATATTATAGGTGAACCATAATTGATGTTAACTATATTTATGGATTAAATAATTGATTAATTTATAATATTATATTAAATTTAATTGATCTTGATTAATTTTTACTTTTATTTTTAACTAATTAAGAGAATATCCGAGATGAACATTACAGAAAAAATTATTTTAGTGGATAATGGGTTGAATAATAATGAATTTTTATCCTATATTATTTCAACAATATACACAAGTTTATTTAGGATTTTCTAATTCAATGATTTGTTTTTTGAAATAACTATAAAATTTTTTTAGAGTAATATAAACCTCAATAGAGACAATCCTAATATCAGGAGAGACATGATTAATGATTTCAATATTGTTGAGGATTGCATTATGGATAACAATTTAATAATGATAAATTATTTATTCAATAAAATATTAGGATTTTTTGATATGTAGGATGACATTATAGTTTCTAAAAGATAATGGGATATTTCCAAAGAGGTTCAATCAAATGATTTATGGTGTAGAATATAAATACCATATTTTCCAGGATAAATACTACCAAATTATTTTTTATTATAAAATGATAATTTAAATATTTTTTATAGGATAGATTATGAATGGATTGAGTTCAATACTATGAAAAAAAATTATGATCAAGGAAAAATATGGTGTGTCCTATTAGGAATCAGATGAATATAATAAGAGTGATAAGATACAAAAATTATTTTTTACCTTTTTCATTAAAAACAGTTTAGATATTAGCAAAACTACATGGGGACTATTGAAAATTTTATTTTATGTGTGTGTAGGTTAGGAAAAATGTACATTAGTAACCAAGGGATAAGAAAATGGTCATGTATAATAATGAATAAGTTGAAGATAGTTCTTATGTAATATTTAAACGAAAATAATTCTTGGAGTAATGGTGGATTCAATAAAGCATAAAAGTGTTACTAATAAAAAATAAAGAATTGTTCATTTTAATGATATGAATATTATTATTCCAAATTTAGGTATTCATAAAAATATATTCTTCAACAAATACCAATGACCTGGAACATTTAGAAATGAGATATGATAGGTGAATAAATTAGTAAAAAAATAATGATAGAAAATAAGTCAAACATATTTGATGATAATTAATCTTGTTTGGTGTATTTATTGAAAAAATAATAAAATGATTATAAATACAATTAATATGATATTAATAAATATAATAACTTTTTTTATGATTATTATAGGTCATTATAAAAATATTTAAGAGATAAAACATCTCAATGTGTATGTGAAAATTATGGATGTAATTATAAATTGGTTTGAGGAGAATATTATGTACCAAAAAGATGAATATAAAAAAATAAAGTCAATGAGTGTTAATTTTAATGTGGAAAAAATTAAAAATTAAAAATAATAACAATGTATTTTATTTGAAATCTCAGACATATAGTATTATTTTAAAAAAAAATTATAAATACCCTGCTAAAAATCGAATATATTTTTTTGAAATAACAAATTTATTTCATCTAATAATTTATATTTAGAAGGAGAAAATGGTAAACCCATTTCTGTGAAAACTACATAGAGGATAGAATCTATATCGTAGGTAGTGTAAAATATTAATATATGGGGAAATTCATTAAAATAATAATAATTGATTTCCAATTGAGGTTTTAAAATCGGGGTAAATTTTTCCCACCTTTCCCTATGTGTAGATATATACATATTTGTGTGGTTCCATCATATACATGTCCACAAAAATTAATCATAATAACATAATTTCTAAAAAATATTACACTACAATGATTAATTTTTTTATTTATAAAACATATATCAGAGGTGGTGTATATATTAAAAATCATCATAAGAATAATTGATATTGATTTTTGAATGTGCATCCAGAATTTATGATCCCACAATGGGAAGGAGTTTGTAGAGATTATTATTTTAGTATTAATATAAAAAACATGGTTCTGAACAACATTATTTCATGTTTTCTATAACCCAAAATAAATTGTTTAGTTTGTAGGTGGAATTACAGTTGGGTAAAAATAGGAAGGACTGTGAGGGAAAACTATACTCTCATATTTTTTTGTAAGTATTATGTTGTCATATATATTCAAGTTAAAAAATGATGTATCCTTAGGTTGTACATAAACATGGCCTAATATGAGTTGTGATATAAATTAAATCCCACAATGGATTACGTCATGATTTATTGTAGTCCATTATTGAAAATGATTAAAGATAAATTATATTGAATTATATAATTTAATTTTAATGAGATTATAATTTTGAAATATATGAAAATTGAAAAAATGTAAAAATTATAATAAAATTCTTCCCCAATTGGTAGATATTTATGATGTTAACAATTGAAAATCGTGCTATGATTAATGATTTAGAATTAGTATATTTTTAATTTTTAATTAATTAATGATAATTTTATAGAAAAAATACAATAGAAAAGTACTTGAAAATGGATCACAACATATTAAAGATTAATTTAATGATACTAATTATTATTAGCAAGAAATTTTGAATTTAATATGAATGAACTGGTGGTGTAAAAATGATATATGAAATAAAAATAACTTTTGGATTATTTCTATAAAAATTCAAAATATAAGAATTATTTTTTGTTAAAAAAACTACTCTTATATCAAAATAGAAAATACTATAATTTAATATAACAACAATTCAATATGATTGAGTTATAACCATGAATATAGATGTAGATAATTTAGTGATGATTTCTACTTGGGACCATTTTCTCTATCAATGTTAAGAGAATGCAATTACAACCATGTTGGTAATTATAAAATATTAAATAATAATGGTGACATCATAAGGATCCATTAAATAAAAGTTTTTATGGGATACTATGAATTGTAATGTCTTTATTATGAAGAGTCAATCACTAATGTTACAAGGTATAAGTTAAATAAGACATTCATTACAATGTAACCTCATTTTTTTATTGAAAATTTCTAAATTTATGATAAATATACCTTTATAAATGGGTTTTTTGAAGAATATGTATATAATAAAATACCTAAAGGTTTTGTTATAGATAAAAATGGATCAATGGTGTGCATATTGAAAATAGGATTATATGTATTTATGATGGTTTCATATTCCATGTATTCAAAGAAAAACCATTATATCAAGTAAATGAAATTATATAAAAGTTTTTTAGATACAAATGAATAAAAAAAGATATAAATAAGTGTAATCAATTTTTTATTATTAATTTTGATAACATAATTTATTAAAGGTGATTAAGAGGTTCCATATATTCTTATTTATAAATATTGGTAAAACATTTTGAAATTCCAATGAATAGTGGGATATAATAAATCATTAGATTTCAAATGATTCATGAAGAAAATAATTTTATTTTTCATTCCAATGATATGTATAGAAATTAATTTCTCTAGAATATTGAGATATAATAAATAAACCATGTTTCCCAACCTACAAAAATATATGATGAATCATTTAATCGATTTTTGTGTTTGTAGTTTAAATAAAATTCATCCATAAACTTTTATTGAATTATTTAGTTTCCTCACTATATTTGGAGAAAATATTTTTTTATGATTTTAGTTATTGTGGTAGATATTAGAGGGATGCAATGGAATAAAAAATTAGGGATTCTTGAACTTTCCTAAAAAATCATAATTAGATGTCATATTATATGATGATGATAAATAAAGGAGAACACGTGATGATATGAAATTATACTAATATATATTGTGTAGAATATTGTTAATATTTATGATCTAATTAATATTGGATTTTCCTCATGGGAGATAATTTTTCTTGTTCTCATTAAAATTCCAAAAAAAATCATTATGTTGTGAACCAACGAGGATGTGTACAAGGATACAAAATGATCAAGAATATTATTAGTTCAGATTAAGGATATGACTAATGATTGTGTAGTTAATGTTAAAGAACCACTCATGATTTTATATGATAGTAAAATATTCATATGAATATCTGAAAAACTAGTTGAATATAAAATGTTTGTAAATTTTAAAAACTGGTTGAATTAATGATATAGAACGTCTCTATGGCGATTTAAAAATTTATGTTATCTCATATAGAGATTAATTGTATGACATTATCATCAATTATGACCCATGTAACATATTTTAGACATTAAGGAAAAACATTAATATTTGTATCCTCTAATAAAATTAAATATTCTTTTGGAGGGACCATGTTATAGATTTGAGTATTGTTTTTAAATGTAGTTAAATGTATCAAAATGCATAATTGTTAAGATCATTTATATATTTAGTTGATTATATTTATGGATAAAATTAATATAGTGAATGTTGGAAAAATATTGAATAGTGTGTACCCCTATTGTTGTGGAGGGAATTATAGAACATTTAAAATAAACATCTTATCATTATAAGATGAATATCACTTAGAAATATTTCTCAATCCTAATTTTGGGTTTCAATATGGTTGTATCCGAACACATTTTCTGATTTCGTGAAACTAATAAAATATAAACTATTTTAATAATTATTATTATGAAATCAATATTAATTCCAAATGGGGGTATTTTTTTGAGCATAGAAATGATGAATTTGTTTTAATATATTTTCAACCAAGTGCATAGAGTCTTTAAAATAATACTAAACAGTTTTTAAGGATATTAAAAGGTGGTTGATAATTGTTTTCAATGATTTAATCATTTTTGGTGGTTACTGGATTTTGGATTTTATGGCCATATTTTTTTCTAAGTATTATTATTTACATAATAATCCTTCCATATATACATAAATAAAATTTTATATTTTTATTTGAAAATATTTATTGGTATGTGAAAATCCATGTGTGTTTAAAAATCATATTACAACTCTAAATGATATATTGTGATATAAATTGAGGTTTCACAATGATTAAGTGAGAATTATAATAAGGATTATTCAATATTATGATGAATTTTTTAATGATGGATATGTGGTTTGTAAGGATGATATATAATCATTATAAGTATCATCCGACAATGTATGGATGATTCAAAAAATGTGTAAGAATCATGGATATTTTTTGGGGATTATGGTTTATTTTTATAGATGAATCACAACATTCATAAGAATAATCTTTATATGGATGAGAAGAGTGAAGATCATTGCAAAAAATATTAGGATATTATCTTCAATAAAGAGGTGAAGATTAAAACATAAATTAGGAAATGATTAAGTCAACATCATCTATTAAAATTTCATTGACATTGGTAATGTTTTGAAACATGAATGATTTTTTAATTGAAAATTAATAGATGATGGTAATTTTGGGTGAAATTGAAATCAATTATTTTGGATGATAATAAAAGAATAATTGGAATTATTAATAAAGATTCAAGATTTTATTTTTCACTAGGATCCTTTTGATCTTTCATCCTAAAAATTTACATACATTTTGTCACGAACTGTCCCCGGGGCCTGTGATGTGACTACCTCAAGCCCGCCTTCCATAGGCCAGGGGATGGCGACTAGCACCGAAGGCATAAATCCAAATAAAAAGGGAAGGAATTTTCTTTATATCTATAAGGAAACACAATAGAACATGCAAGCTGAAGTAAACACTAAGTAAACTAAGTAAAAAAGTATGTGATACAATATAAATGGGCCAGAATACAAACCCAACTGAATTTACAGTACAATTGAAAAGAAATTATTGTACTAGTAAAGTAAATCAGCAACTACTGAGTTGTCTTACGACTATCCCACCTGAAGGGTGGGTACAGATGGTCTCCTCAGCTCCTCAGGTCCGGCCGTTATCTCCATGTACGTCCCACCTGATAGTCCACCGTCAGGTACCATCCCGCTCTACAAGCCTCAACCATGATCAGTTCTGTCCATCGTCTAAAATGAACACAACGTAGTGTGGTCATGGCCCGTGCAGGGGTGAGTATACGATACTCAGTAGGGACCCCGAGACCCTCGAAGGTCTCCGAGAATCCACAAAGGATAAACCACAAAGGAAGGATACAAACACGAAGTATCAACAAACTCTACTTAGGTATATTCCCTTACATATACCTAAGTCGTCATTTCCAGTTCGGCTCCAACTCACAGGCCCATGTACAACCCATTCCATAGAGTATAGTACAATGTAGTCCACACAGGAAAAGTATAACATAGTCCACACAGAAAAGCAAGACAATTATATCGAAGATAATGATTGAAAGTAAAGACTCAGCTCACACAGTTATACTACTCACGAAGAGGGGTGGGGATGATAGATGTATCCTCTGAATCATCTCCCATGCCGAACCCACGTAGGATCCAAGTACAGAAGTCATCGCTACCAAACCCACGTAGGATCCTAGTATAGTAACCACCGCTGCCGAACCAACGTAGGATCCAAGTACAGTCATCATTGCTACCAAACCCATGGAGGATCCAATTACAGTCGTCCTTGCTGCCGAACCCACGTAGGATCCATGTACAATTGCCATCGTCGTCATAGTCGCAGCCACCTCTAAGGTTCCCGCACACAGCACGCTCTATTCCGGGAGGGTCTTCTCCACGAGCCGAGGGTCGATACATCAAATGTCATGAATTCTAGATTAAATGTATCACAATTTCTGTCTCGTCAACAGAAACTCAACGCGACAGACGTTGCGTCAATCGGATGCTCGGTCTGAGATATATTGGCTTTTTCGTCCCATAGGCCCTGTTGGTTTTTAAGTTAAACCAACCTGACTGTACTCCAGTTGCATAAAAACTTCGAGAGAAGTAATCCAAAAGAACCGTCTCACTAAGAGGAATTCAGCATAACTGAAGGCATGTCATTTGAACATCTGATCGTTATGTTAGAGGCTTTTACGCTCCAAGGGCCTGGTTGGTGTCGTGTTCGAAACAACCTGACCATACAACAATATCACTGAAATATTGAGTGTAAAATACCTAAATGACCATCTCGATCCAAGGATCCCTTATTAATAGACGATGCGTCGATCGGAGGTCCGTAGCCCAAGATATGTGCGTTTGACCGAACCTGGTCCCAAAATAGGGGGTTTGGGCCCGGTCCGACCCGTCCCGATACCCCATCGGTCGGCCCGAACCTGGACGACCTGACCCGGGAACGGGTCTGGCCTGGTTGGGTGCGGCGCGGCCCGGCCCATTGCCGGGCACGGCCGGCGGCCCGGCTTGGAAGCCGGCCGCGGCTCGACTCGCGGCCGAGCGGTGTGCGAATGGGGGTGCCGCCCCCTTGTCTCCGAAACGGCGGACCCATGAGGTCCTCCTTAGGGTTCTGTTGGGGGGGGGGGGGTTACACCCCCTTGGTGTTTCTGAAATAGTCATCCATAATGGCCATCCTTGGGTGTAACCGCTGGACCCCCGCAGGTCCCGCCTTCAGGTGGCGCCAGCGGCCGACTCATCCATCCGCCCCATTGAAGACCGTCGAGGCCTTTGGTCGTGGCTCCTGTCCGACCGGTGCTACGCGATGCCACCACGTCCCTCTGCTGTAGCCCACCCCGGCATTAGCCCCTTGAATCTCCGTCACGGCGTGACGGTGCCGCCCCCCTCCGTCGTGGCCCGCTCATAGATGCAGCCTCCTTAGACCTCACCAGCGGGGCGCGACGGCACCACACATCATTGTTGCGGCCCACATCGGCCGTAGTCCTTTTCGTTCCCACGCGGTGCAACAACACTGCCCTGTCGTCTCCACAATGTTCAACAACGATTGACAAGATAAGGGGAGGAGTAATAGGCCATGTTTGTGCGGTCTGATCTCCTCCTGTTACGTCGATAACAAGAATAAAAGGTTTATGGGATGCTCAATGATATATCAAGCACAATTTTAATTCATTAAAATTGAACATAACCCCTCCCTTGATAAACAATGTCGTTTTCCCGTGATGGGGAATGTGGCGTCGCGGGGTGAGGTTTCGAAGTCAACATTGGCTTGTGTCCAAGGATGGGATGGAGTCTCACACTAGCTGCAGAGAGAAGAAGGAATGACTCATCGTCTCTCCTTTTGGTGATGGCGTTCTTCATCTAAGTGTGTCATTCTTCGCAGAGGGATGAAGTTCTTCCAAGAGAGAATAGAGCTCTCTTCAAAAATCTTCACACTACATGCTAACCCCAAAATAAAATATGTCCCAATTTATTTTATTAATTCAAACCATGCATTAAAATATTACCAATTCGAATTCCAAAACACATAATTAATTAAACATGACTTGTCTAATAAATTATTTGATAAGTTGTCAAGCTTTTAAGGGGGAGAGAGTAGAGTTTCTCAAATAATTGGGGAGTTAGGGAGTTAGGGAATGTAAAGAGTTGGGGCTCCTGTTGGCCCCACCTCACCTTTATCCTCTCAAGGGTATTTAGTAACTAGTGGGTCCCACCCCAACTCTCACACCGAGGTTATAACCACTTAGAATAAGAAATAAAATTGTAACACAATTTTATTTTACTTTTTATTTAATCCACATTTTTAACAACTCCTGACGAGAAGACGTATAGTTAATAAAGGTCCTCCTAATTAATTACCGGTTTTGCGGTTCCATCGCTGCCCTCAGATTTCAGTTCCGAGCATCGGTTCAAAAGATATAAAACCCTGCTCCTTTGTTCATTAAACATACCCAAGATAATATTAGGAAATTGATTCCAATCGCACCGGGCCTTAGAATCAGGTGATGTTAGAAACTGTGTAATTGTAAAATCACAAAGAATTTAAGAAAAAAATTTCCATGAAATTTACAGGTCTTTACATTACTCCCACCTCAGGGCTTTACATCCCTGTAAAGATACATCATAAACTAGGGAAACAAATGAGGGTACTATGCATGCATCTGAGACTCCTACTCCCACGTGCTCTCTTGGAGGTTCCTGTGCTTCCACCAGATGCACACCATAGGAATCGACCATCCACATAGTACCCGCTACTGTCGATCCTCGATCTCCACCGGGACCTCTGAGAATGTATCCCTGTCATCGATATCCAGCTCCACGTGATTGATGATATGCATTGAGTCATGCACTTATCTTCTCAACTGAGATATGTGGAAGACGTCGTGCACCCGGTGCAACTGAGGTGGAAGAGCCAGATGATAAGAAACCTCACCTATCCTGTTGAGAATGTGGAATGGTCTGATGAATCGCAGAGATAATTTTCCACCCTAGCCAAATCTCTGTAGTCCACATTGAGGTGAGACCCATAAGAAAACGTGGTCACCATCCTCGAACTCTAGTGGTCTCCACCTCCTGTCAGCATATGACTTATGTTGGCTCTGGGCAGTCCTCATCTGCTCTTGGATGATCTGCACCTTCTCCGTCATGGCCTGGACCATCTCTGGTCCTACAAGTGTTGACTCCCCTGGGTCTGTCCAGCACAGAGTTGATCTGTATGTTCGGCCGTACACTGCCTCGTATGGTGCCATCTAAATGGTGGAGTGGTAGTTTTTGTTGTATGCAAACTCCACCAAGGGTAGATGATTCTCCCAGCTGCGACCAAAGTCATGGAAACATGCACAGAGCATGTCCTCAAGAGTCTGAATAGTCCTCTCCATCTGGCCATCCGTCTGAGGGTGAAAGGTAGTGCTCAGGCATAGCTATGTCCCAAATACCTCCTGCAACCACTTCCAAAGCCAGGAAGTAAAGAAGGTACCTCAATCAGAGACTATAGAAGATGCTACACCATGAATCAATACAATATCCTGAATGTAGAGGCCTCCAAAGCTCTCCACTGAGCCCTGCTATCGACAGGTAAGAAGTGGGCCGACTTGGTGAGTCGGTCTACGATCACCCAGATGGAGTCATGTCACCTAGAAGTACGTGGAATCCCTATGACGAAATCCATAGATATCACATCCCACTTCCACTTTAGGACCTCTAAGGCAGTGCCAAGACTGCTGGTACCTAGTGCTCCGCCTTCACCTGCTGTCAGGTGAGTCATCATAAAATGAACTCTGACACAACCTTCTTCATACCCAGACACCAGTGCTATCATCTGAGGTCCTGGTACATCTTCGCTACTCGAGGATGTACTACTAGAGTGGAAGTGTGAAACGACCTCAACACCTCCACCCATAATGCAGCTCGAACCATGGTATGTCCCCTGAAAAAGATGATGTGCTCTCCTCTTATAGAAAATCCATCAAGTGCATGTCCTGAGGATATCTTTGCATGCCACGTCTCACAGTCAACGTCCCCACACTGTGCCTCTCTAAATCACTGATGTAGTGGAGGAGTGACTATGAGTGTCTGTAGAAAGGATGCTCCATCTCTATCCACGAATGATATCTACAACGCAGCAAGTTACTATGTCGTCTCTCCAAGTATCTGAATGCTCTTCCTCCTGCTGAGAGCATCAGCTACTACATTACCTTCCCAAGAGTATAGACTATATCAATGTCATAGTCCAGGAGGAACTTGATCCATTGCCACTATCTCACGTTCATGTCCTTCTACGAGAAGATATACTTGAGACTCTGGTGGTTAGAGTAGACTGTAAAGTGCTCACCCATCAAATAGTGCAACCACATATTCAAGGCGAAGACAACTACTGCTATATCCAGGTCATGGGTAGTGTAGTTCTGCTCATGCTACCTCAAATGTCGTGAACCGTAAGTGATCACTGCCCGATCCTGCATCAGGACACACCCGAGTCTGGTCCCTGATGCATCGCAGTAAACTACATACCATATTCCCTCCTTTGGTAGCCTCAAGACGGTTTCACTGGTCAATCTCTGCCTCAGCTCCTGGAAGCATAGCTGACATCAATATGACCACACAAAGGGTTCCCCTTCTTCTTCAACACTAAAAGTGGTTCTTCAGCTCTGGATAAGTTTGGCACAAGTCTTCAATAGTACCCAGCCAGACCTAGGAAACCCCGCTCCTCCATCACACTCCAGGGTGGCTCCAAAGCTAGTACTGCCTTGATCTTCAGAGGATCCACTGCAATTCCCACCTCAGAGATGACGTGCCCCAAGAAGTGGACCTCTCGAATCTAGAACTATCACTTTGAGAGCTTACCATAAATCTGGTTCTCTCGGAGAGTGTCCAGTACAACCCGCAAGTGATAGGCATGCTCTTCCTCAGTAGTCGAGTAAATCAAAATTTCGTCGATGAAGACTAAGAAAAATAAATCGAGGTAAGGCAGGAAGATCCTGTTCATGAGACTCAAGAACACTACTGGAGTGTTGGTTACGCCGAAAGGCATAAGAAAGAAATCAATGTGGCCATACCGACACATGAAGGCCGTCTTTTTCACATCCTTGTCTCGAACTCTGAGCTGATGATATGCTGACCTGAGGTCTATCTTCGAGAACCATCGTGCTCCCTTGAGCTGATCGAAGATATCATTTATCCTCGGAAGTGGATATTTGTTCTTCATGGTCACCTGGTCCAGGCGTCGGTAGTCAACACCCAATCGCAGGATCTCATATGCCTTCTTGGAAATCAAAATCGGGGATGCCCAAGGTAAAACACTGGGTCAGATTAATCCCTTGCCATGTAAGTCCTTCAGCTATATCCGTAGCTCTCGAAGCACAGCGGGAGACATCTGATATTCCGGAGTAGATATCGGGGCTATCCTGGGGTACTGTTCAATATATAAGTATACCTCTCTACGAGGAGGTAGTCCTGGAAGATCGTCAGAAAAACGTCCGCATACAGATCCACAAAAATAGGAAAACTCAGACTCTGCACATCAACAGCTCCTAGGATGAGACTGGCCAACTGATGAGTGATTAGCTGTCCTCCCCTATGTGTGAGCCCATCCAATGCTGCAAAGACTCCCTTCTCACCAGTGAAGGTGAACCTGCTCCCATCTGTGCAGACACACTTCACTTTGCACCTAATACAGTCAATATGAGCATAGACCAGAGATAACCAATCCATGCCCAAGATGATATCATAAGGACATGATGCTGATACAAGAAGTTCCACCCAAAGCTCTGGCCTCTTAGAGTAATCTAACACTGACGAAGCAGTGCGTAATCGTCGAGTCTGCTCTCGTGGGAGTCTCTATCTGTAAGGATCGAGCCAACTGCTCTGTTAGAATCTCTGAGCTCCGAACAAGGGCAGCGAAAATGAAATAATGACTCTCTCCTGTGTCTATAAGAACTGCAATAAGGGTGGAGTAGACACAGATAATACCTTGAATCATCTCAGTTGTGCGTGGTCGTAGTCCTCCACTTCCTGAAGTTGAGCTTGCCTCTATGCACCATCTCCCTATGGTCGGGGTGGACATCCTTGTGGTGGTGGTGGTAGAGCCCCAAAGCGTCATCCGCTACCTTCTTATCGGCCATCTTCTCTAACTCGTCCACCTACTCCCTGTGGACCACCATGGTCGAACCTCTGCCTCTTCCTAGTGGTCCCTCAACCGTCTGTTGGTCCACTTCCTGGAGGGTCAGGCAGTCATGATCCATGTGGCCCTGCCCGCTGCATGCATAGCACTGTCTACCTCTCGTATGACTGGCTCTGCTTTGTGTTCCCCGCACCTCTGAACCAGTATCCTGAGGTCTCCCACCTGATAGTCTAGTCTTCTTGGACCTATGTGACATCTGTCTACTGTCGGCTATAGAAGACTCTGCTACGTGTCGCCATGCGGTAGGCCTCGCTGCTGGCGTAGGCTCACCAATGAAACTCTCCACAAGAATGGATCCCTCCAGTACTCCTGCATGCGTCAGAATTCTGGGGGAGATCATCGAAGCCCTGATCTCATGCCTCAATCCCGGATCGAAGGTCTGAGCCCGGAAGAATGGGTCCCATACCATGTCGGTGGAGTACCATGAGAGGTCGGTAAATCTCGTCGAGTACTGGGCTACTGTCATGCTGCCCTTTCCCAGCTATAGTAACTACTGGATGCGCACTGCACAGAGGGTGGCTAGAATGAACTACGAGAAAAAGAGTCTCTAGAAGTCCATCCAAAGTAGAGATTACTCTTCGTGCACCTGGAGCATTAGGATCCACCATCTACCAGCTTCCGCGTGCAGGAGACTCACCGCAAGGATCACCATGAGGTCTGCTGGTGTCCCTACCAATATAAAGACTCGAAATATAGCCTCCAGAAAATCCTCGAATGCCAGAAGGTCCATCCCTCTGCAGAACCTGGGTGGTCTCTGATGCTGAAACTCGTGCATTGCACTTAGGCAACGTGCACTCTCTGTTTCTAGGGCTGGTGGAATCGGTGGCTCGGTGGGTAGGGGTACCGTCGGTGCCTCCGCTGTAATGGGGCCCTGCACCGAGGCCTCGTCGCTCGATGGGCTGCCATCTAGCAAAAATCTCAGAACCCTAGGTGGCTACCATCGTGGGGCCATCCAGAAAAGAAACAGGTGAGACATGGTTAATATATTATACATGGTGAGCTGAATCAAGTAATCAAAATGAAAACTTTTGAAACACACATGCATTCAATTTTTCGTGCACTGAGTCAGAAATTAGAAGTCAGGGTCCTGGTGTTTGATAGGTCGGCCGCTGCACCAACAATGGACTCACTGGATTGATAACCAAAATCAATACTCTAAACATTATTGAATCACAGAAAATAAATTATCAGAGTCCTGAGTTCTGTGGTAGAACCGACTCATCTGATACCAATTTGTCATGACCCATCCTCGGGGCCCGTGCTGTGACTACCCCAAGCCTGCCTTCCATAGGCCATGGACTGGAAACTATCACCAAAGGCGTAAATCCTGAGAAAAAGGGAAGGAATTGACTTTATATGAATAAAGAAACACAAAATAGTACACAAGATGATGTAAACACTAAGTAAACTGAGAAAAAAGGTAAGTGCTGAAAAGTAAATGGGCTAGAATACAAACTCAACTGAAAGTACAGTACGACTAAAAAGAAAGTACAGCAGTAGTAAAGTAAATCAGCAACCACTGAGTCTTCCATCGGCTATACCACCTGAAGGGTGGCTAAAGATGGTCTCCTCAGCTCCTCGGGTCCAGTCGTCTGATCCGTGTACGTCCCACTTGATAGTCCACCTATGGGTACCATCCCTCTCTACAAGCTTCAACCACGATCAGCGCTATCTGTCATCTGCAACCAACACAACATACTGCGGGCATGGCCCATGCATAGGTGAGTATAAGATACTCAGTAGGGAACCTGAGACCCCCGAAGGTCTCCCAGAATACACAAAGGATAAAACACAAAGGAAGGATACAAACACGATGTATCAACCAACTCTACTTAGGTATAAGCCCATACATATACCTAATTCATCATTTCTAGTTCGACTCCAACTCATGGGCCCATGTAGATCCTAGTCCACACAAGATAATACAACTCAGTCCACATAGGAAAATTAAAACTCAGTCCACATAGGAAAGCAAGACAATCATATCGAAGATAATGATTGAAATTCAAGACTCAGCTCACACAGTTATACTATTGACGAAGATGGGTGGAGATGATAGATGTATCCTCTGAATCATCTCCCATGCCGAACCCACGTAGGATCCAAGTATAGAAGTCGTCTCTCCCGAACCCACGTAGGATCCTAGTACAATAACCATCGCTGCCGAACCCATGTAGGATCCATGTATAGTCGTCATCGCTGCTGAACCCACAGAGGTTCCAAGTACAGTCGTCCTCGCTGCCAAACCCACGTAGGATCCAAGTACATTCTCCTTCATCGTCGCAGTCGCAGCCATCTCTTGGGTTCCCTCACACAACACATTCGATCTGGGGAGGGTCCTCTCCACGAGCCATGGGTCGATACATCAATTATCACGAAGTCCAGAGTTGATGTATCACAATGTTCTATCTCGTCAATAGGAACTCCACTCGACAGACGACGTGTCAATCAGACACCCGGTCTGAGAGATATTGGCTTTTCCATCCCAGGGGCCTGGTTGGTTTTTAAGCTAAAACCAACCCCACTGTACTCCAACTGTGTCCAAGCCTCGATCAGAGTAGTCCAAAAGAACCGTATCACTAATCGGAATTCAACATAATTGATGGCACATCATTCGAACGTCCGATCGTTATGTTATAGGCAGTTCTACTCCAAGGGCCCGGTTGGTTTCAGGTTCGAACCAACCCGGCTATACCCAAAAATTTCCAAAATCATGAGTGTAAAATACCAAAACTACTGTCTCGATACAAGGATCCCTACTCAACTGACGGTGAGTTGATCGGAGGGTCATTGCCCAAGATATGGGTGTTTGAAAAAACTTGGTCCGAAAATAGGGGGTTTGGGCCGGGTCTGACCCGACCTGATACCCCCTGGGTTGGCCCGAACCGGGTCGACCCAAACCAGGTCCATGTCCGGCCCAGATGGCAGATCTCGGCCCGTGGCGGGGCGTGGGCTGTGGCCCTTCTTGGAAGTCGGCCGTAGCTCGGCTCGCGGCCGAGCGGGGTGCGAAAGGTGGTGCCCCCCCCTTGTCTCTGAAACGGCGGACCCGGGGGGTCCGTTCTAGGGTTCTGTCAGAGGGGTGGGGGGTTACACCCCCCGTGGTTTTTCTGAAATGGCCGGATGTAATGGCTGGCCAAGGGTGCAACTACGGGACCCCCCGGGTCCTGCCTTCCGGTGGCACCGGTGGCCGGCTCAGTCGGCCGCCCCATTAAAGACCACTACGGACTTTGGCCGCGGCTCCTGTCCGACCGGCAAGATACGACGGTGCGACGCCCCTCCACCGCAGCCTGCTCCTAGCCGTGACCTCCTTCGGCCTCACCGGTGTGGCGCGACGATGCCACGCATCATCACTGTGAACCGCATTGGCCGTTTTCCTTTTTGTTCCCGTGCGGTGCAACGACACCACGCTGCCTTCACCACAATGTTCAACAAAGATTAACAAGATAAAAGGATGAGTAATCGACCATTTTTGTGCGGTAAGATCTTCTCCCATTACATCGATAACAAGCGGCCAAGGTATATGGGATGCTCACCAATAAATAAAGAACAATTTTAATTCATTAAAAATGAACTTAAACCCTACCTCGATAAACGATGTTGTTTACTGGCGACGCGGAAGATAGGGTTGCGAGGTGAGGTTTTGAAGACGACATTGGCATGAATCCAAGGAGGGGATGGTGTCTCACACTAGCTGTAGAGAGAAGAAGGAATGACACATCATCTCTCTTTGTGGTGATGATGTTCTTCATCGAAGGGTGTCGTTCTTCGCGGGATGATGAAGTTCTTCCAAGAGAGAATAGTGTTGTTTTCCAAAGTCTTCACACAACATGCTAACCCCAAAATAAAATAAGTATCACCTTATTTTATTAATTCAAGCCATGCATTCAAATATTACCAATTCAAATTACAAAACACTTAATTAATTAAACATGACTTGTCTAATTAATTATGTGTTAAGTTGGAAATCTTTTATGAGGGAGAGAGGGGAGTTACTCAAATAAAGGGGGAGTTAGGGAGTTAGGGAATGTGAATATTTGGGGATCATGTGGGCCCCACCTCACCTTTATCCTATAAAGGGTAGTTAGTAACTAGTGTGTCCCACCTAAACTCCCACACCTAGGTTATAACAACATATAATAAGAAATAAATGTGTAACACAATTTTATTTTACTTTTCATTTAATCCACATTTTTAACAACTCCTCCCGAGCAGACACATCTTTGGTAAAGTTTCTCCTAAGTAATTACCGGCGTTGCGGTTCCATCGGTGCCATCAGATTTCCATTCTGAGAAACAGTTCAAAATATAGAAAACCCCGCTCATTTGTTTACTAAACCTACTCGAGCTAAAATTTGGAAATTGATTCCAGACACACCAAGCCTCGTAATCAGGTGCCGTCAGAAACTGGGAACTTGTAAAATCCCAAATCATTTAAGAATAAATTGTCCTTGAAATTTATGGGTCATTAAATTAATCCCACATTAGGGCTTTACGTCCCCATAAAGCTAGATCAAAAACTAGCTAAAAATTTAGGGTACTGTGCACGCATCTGAGCCTCCCGCTCCCATGTGCTCTCCTAGAGGTTCTCATTCTGCCACCCGATGCGCACAAGAGGAATGGACCATCAAAGTAGGAACCACTCATGTCGATCCTCGATCTCCACCGGAACCTCTGGGAATGTATCCCCGTCATCAATATCCATCTCCACGTGATCGATGATATACGTTGGGTCTTGCACGTATCTCTGGAGCTGAGATACGTGGAAGACGTGGTGCACCTGGTGCAACTGAGGTGAAAGAGCCATGTGATAAGCCTCCTCACCTATCCTGCTGAGAACCTAGAATGGTCCGATGAAGCGCGAAGATAACTTTCTACCCCGGCCAAATCTCCGTAGTCCACGTAGATGTGAGAACCGTAAGAAAATGTGGTCACCATCCTCAAACTCTAGTGGTCTCAACCTCCTGTCATCATAGGACTTATGTCGGCTTTGGGCAGTCCTCATCCACTCCTAGATGATCTACACCTTCTCCATGATGTCCTGGACTATCTCTGGTCCTACAAGTGCGGACTCCCCAGGGTTTGTCCATCACAGAGGTGATCTGCAAGGTCGGTCGTACAATGCCTTGTATGGTGCCATCCCGATGGTGGAGTAGTAGATTTTGTTGTATGAAAAATCCACCAAGGGTACACGATTCTCTCAACTGCGACCAAATTTGAGGACACATGCACGGAGCATGTCCTCAAGAGTCTAAATGGTCCACTCTATCTGGCCATCTGTCTGAGGGTTAAAGGATGTGCTCAAGCGTAGATGTGTCCCAAATGCCTCCTACAACCCCTTATAAGGCCTTTAAGTAAAGCGAGCATATCGATAGGAGAAGATATATGATGGTACATAATGAAGTTGTATAGTCACCTGAACGTAGAGGGGCCCCATGATCTCCACTGTGCCCTGCTCCCTTATAGGTAAGAAGTGGGCCGACTTGGTGAGTCGGTCTCTAATCACCCAGATGGAGTCGCGTCCCCTAGAAGTACATGTAAGACCTGTCACGAAATTCATATATATATCATCCCACTTCAACTCCGGGACCTCTAAGAGTTGTACCAAGCCTGCTGGTAGCTAGTGCTCCGCCTTCACATGCTAGAAGGTGAGGCATTGCAAAACGAACTCTTCCAAAACCATCATCATACCCATCCACCAGTTCTATCGTCTGTGGTCCTGGTACATATTCGCTACTCTAGGTTGTACCACTAGAGGGGAAGTGTGAAACTCCCACATCAAATCCTCCCGTAATGCAGCGGGTACCATGGTATATCCTCTAAAAAGGATGGTGTGCTCTCCTCATACAGAAAATCCATCAAGTTCCTGTCATAAGGATATCTGTGCACATCACATCTCACAGTCAACATCCCAACGATATGCCTCTCTAACCCACTGAAGTAGTGGAGGAGTGACTGTAGAAAGGCAGCTCTGTCTCTATTAATGAAGGATATCTCCAACGAAGCTAGTTGCTCTGTTGCCTCTCCAAGTAGCTGAATACCCATCCTCCTACTGAGAGCATCAGCTACTATGTTCCCCTTCCCAAGAGTATAGAATATCTCAAATTCATAGTCTTAGAGGAACTCGATCCATCGTCGTTGTCTCATTTTCAGGTCCTTCTACGAGAATATGTACTTGAGACTCTTGTGGTTATAGTAGACTCTAAAGCGCTTGCCCTTAAAATAGTTCCACCACATCTTCAAGGCGAAGACCACTGCTGCTAAATCCAGGTCATGGGTAGTGTAGTTCTGCTCATGCTGCCTAAACTGTCAAGAACCGTAAGCGATCACTGCCTGCTCCTGCATCAGGACACACCCGAGTCTGGTCCCTGATGCATCGTAGTAAAATACATTCCATACTCCCTCCTCTGGTAGCCTCAAGATGGGTGGACTGGTCAATCTCTGCCTTAGCTCCTAGAAGCTTTGATGAAATATATCTGACCACATGAATGGTTTCCCCATCTTCTTTAACACTGAAATTGGTACTACAACTCTGGAGATGTCTAGCATAATTATCTGATAGTACCCAGTCAGACCTAGGAAACTCCGCACCTCTGTCACGCTACTGGGTGACTCCCAAGCTAGTACTGCTTCGATATTCGAAGGATCCACCACAACTCCTGCCTCATAGATGAAGTGCACCAAGATGTGGACCTCTCGAATCCAGAACTGACACTTCGAGAGATTACGATAATGATGGTGTTATCGGAGTGTGTCCAACACAACCCGCAAGTGGTAGGCGTGCTCTTCCTAAGTAGTCGAGTAAATCAAAATGTCGTCGATGAAGACTATGACAAATCGATCGAGGTATGGATGGAAGATCCTGTTTATGAGACTGATGAACACTGCTGGAGTATTGGTTACACCGAAAGGCATAACCATGAACTCATAGTGGCCATACCGACACCTGAAGGCTATCTTATGCACATCCTCGTCTCAAACTCTGAGCTGATGATTGCCTGACCTGAGGTCTATCTTAGAGAACGAGCGTGCTCCCTTGAGCTGATCGAAGAGATCAACTATCATTGGAAGTGGATAATTGTTCTTTACGGTAACCTGGTTTAGGCATTGGTAGTCAACACATAGTCGCAAGCTCTTATCCGCCTTCTTGGAGAACAAAATCGGGGAATCCTAGGGTTAATCACTGGGTCGGATGAATCCCTTTCCCTACAAGTCCTCCAGCTGTATCAGTAGCTCTCGTAGCTCAGTGGGAGCCATCTGATATGTTGGAGTAGATATCAGGATTGTCCTGGGGTACATGTTAATATAGAAGTCTGCATCTCTATGAGGAGGTTGTCTTGGAACGTCCTCAGGAAAAATGTCCGTATACAGATCCACCAAAAGAGGAAAACTCGTACTCTACACATCAACTACTCCTAGGATGAGACTAGCCAACTAATGAGTGATCAGCTACCCTCTCCTCTGTGAGAGTCCATCCTATGTTTCAAAGGCTCCCTTATCACCAGTTAGGGAGAACCTGCTCCCATATGTGCCGACACACCGCACTTTCCGCCAAATACAGTCAATCTGAGCATGTACTGTAGATAACAAATCCATCCCCAAGATGACGTTGTAAGGCCTCGATGCCACTAAAAGAAGATCCCAGTTGAATCTATCACCTCCTAGAGTAAGCTCACACTGCCGGCACCAGTGCGTAATCGTCGAGTTTCTACCGTAGGAGTCTCTAGCAGTAAGGATCGATCCAACGGCTCCGTCGGAATCTCCAAGCTCTGAACAAGGGCATCGATAATGAATGAATGACATGCTCACGTGTCTATAAGAACTGAACCAAAGGTGGAGTAGACACATATAGTACCTAAAATCATCTCAGGTGCACCGTGGTCGTAGGCCTCCACTTCCTGAAGCTGGGCATGCCTCTGTTTTCTAGATCCCTGTGGTCGCGGTGGAACTGTTGGTGGCGGTGGTGGTAGAGCCCCGAAGCATCGTCCACCACCTACTGCTCGACCAGATCCTATACCTCATTCTCCTGCTCCTTGAAGACCACCACGGTCGAACCTCTACCTCTGCCTGGGTGGTCCCTCAACCATCTTCTGCTCCTCTGCATGGAGGGTCAGGAAGTCACGATCCATGTGGCCTTGCCCACCGCATGCATAGCTATGTCTGCCTCTCGTAGGACTGGCTCTGCTGCGTGTTCCTCGAACCTCTGAACCTGTATCCTAAGGTCGCCCACCTGAGGGTTTGGTCCTCTTGGACCTTTGCGACATCTGTCTATTGCCGACTAAAAAAGACTCCGCTATGTGTCGCCCTTCAGTAGGCCTCGCTGCTGGCATAGGCTCAGCAAATAATCTCTCCACAAGAAGGGCTCACTCCAGTACTCCTTCCTGCGTCGGAATGCTAAAGGAGATAATTGAAGCTCTTATATCAATCATCAGTCCCTGATCAACAGTCCGGGCTTGGAAGAATGGGTCTTGTACCATGTCTGTGGAGTAGCATGAGAGGTCGGTAAATCTCGCCGAGTACTGGGCTACTGTCTTGCTGCACTGCCACAGGTGTAGTAACTCCTGGATGTGAACTGCATAGAGGGTGGCTCGAACAAACTCTGAGCGGAAGAGGCTCTCGATGCCTGTCCAAAGTAGAAATGCCTCTTCGTGCACCTGGATCATTAGGCTCCACCATCTACATATTCCCGCATGTAGGAGACTCGCCGCAATGATCACTATGTGGTCTGTTGGTGTCCCTACCAATATGTAGACTCGAACAACACCCTCCAACCAATCCTCGACTGCCTGAGGGTCCATCTCTCTGCGGAACCTGGGCGGACTATGACGCTGAAACTCATGCAGTGCACTCAAGCGACGTGCACTCTCACCTGCTAGGGATGGTGGCATCGGTGGCTCGGCGGGTAGGGGTTCCACCAGTGCCTTCACTGTAATGGGGCCCTGCACCGAGGCCTCGTCACTCGGTGGGCTGCCATATCGCAAAAATCTCGGAACCCTAGTTGGCTTCCGTCGTGGGGCCATCCTTAAAAGAAACAGGTGTGCCAAGATTAATAAAGTATACCTGGTGAGATGAATCAAGTAATCAAAATGAAAACTTTTGAAAAACACATGCAATCATTATTTTCGTGCACAGAGTCAGAAATCAGAAGTCAGGGTCCAGGTGTACGGATGCGTTGGCCGCTGCACCAACACTGGACTCCCTAGACTGATAACCACACTCAATACTCCAAACATTATTGCTTCATAGAGAAGAAATTAACAGAGTCCTGAGTTTTGCGGTAGAACCGACTTCTCTGACACCAATTTCTCATGAACCGTCCTCGGGGCCCGTGTTGTGACTACCCCAAACCCGCCTACCATAGGACAGGGGATGGCGACTAGAAACAGAGGCATAAATCCTGATAAAAAGGGAAGTCACTACTTTTATATAAGTAAAGAAACACAACAGAGTACGCAAGCTAAAGTAAACACTAAGTAAACTGAGTACAAAAGTATGTGCTAGAAAGTAAATGGGCCAGAATACAAACCCAACTGAAAGTATATTACAACTGAAATGAAAGTACAATAGTAGTAAATTCATTCATCGACCACTGAGTCGTCCTCCAACTATCCCACCTGATGGGTGGGTACATATGGTCTCCTCAGCTCCTCGGGTCCGGCCGTCTGCTCCGTGTACGTCCCGCCTGATAGTCCACCTCTGGGTACCATCCCGCTCTACAAGCCTCAACCACGATCAGTGTTGTCCGTTGTCTGCAACCAACACAATGTAGTGCGAGCATGGCCCGTCCAGGGGTGAGTATACGATACTCAGTAGGGACCTTGAGACCCCCGAAGGTCTCCCAGAATCCACAAAGGATAAACCACAAAGGAAGGATACAAACACAAAGTATCAACCAAATCTACTTAGGTATATGTCCAAATATATTCCTACGTCATCATTTCCAGTTCGGCTCCAACTCACGGGCCCAAGTACAACACATTCCACACAGGATAGTACTACTCAGTCCACATAGGAAGAGTATAACTCAGTCCACACAGGAACGCAAGACAATCATATCAAAGATAATGATTGAAAGTCAAGACTCAGCTCACATTGGTATACTACTCATGATGAGGGGTGGATATGATAGATGTAGCCTCTGAATCATCACCCCTGGAGAACCCACTTAGGATCCATGTACATAAGTCATCATTGCCCAACCCATGTAGGATCCTAGTATAGTAACCATCGCTGCCGAACCCACGTAGGATCCAAGTACAGTCATCATCGCTGTCGAACCCACAAAGGATCCATGTATATTCGTCATCGCTATCAAACCCACGAAGGATCCAAGTACAGTAGTCCCCGCTGCCGAACCCACGTAGGATCCAAGTACAGTCGCCATCGTCATCGCAGTCGCAGCCAGCTCTAGGGTTCCCACACACAACGAGCTCAATTCCGGTAGGGTTCGATCCACGAGCCACGGTTCGATACATCCAGTATCAATAAGTCTAGAGTTGGTGTATCAAAAAGTTTCGTATCGTCAATAGGAACTCAACGCAACAGACGACGCGTTAATCGGACTCCCGGTCTGAGAGATATTGGATTTTCCGTCCTAGGGGCCCGGTTGGTTTTTAAGCTAAAACAAACCCGAACGTACTCCAACTGCGTCCAAACCTCGAGTGGAGTAAACCAAAAGAACCGCATCACTAAGAGGAAATCAATGTAATTGACAGTACGTCATTCAGACGTCTAGTCATTATGTTATAGGCATTTCCACACCAAGGGCCCGGTTGGTTTCGGGTTCGTCCAAACCGGCCGTACACAAACTTCGTCGAAATCTTGAGTGTAAAATACTGAAATGACCGTCTCGATCCAAAGATCCCTATGAAACTGACGGTGTGTTGATCATAGGTTTGTATCCCACTATATGGGCGTTTGAATGAACCTGGTCTGAAAATAGGGGGTTCGGGCCCGGTCCGACCAGGCCCGATACCCCCTGGGTCGGCCCGAACCGGGTCGACCTGACCTGGGTCTGGGTCCGGCCCAGCTGGGCGCGGCCCGACCCACGGCTAGCGATGCCCGGCCCGACAGGGTGCGGACCAGCCCATGAACGGGCGGGGCCTGCAGCCCTACTCGGAAGCAGGTCGCGGCTCGGCTCGCGGCCGAGCGGGATGCGAAGGAGGGCGCTGCCCCGTTGTCTCCGAAATGGCGTACCTCTGGGGTCTGCCCTAGGTTTCTGTCAGGAGGGTTACACCCCCCCCCCCAGTTTTTCTGAAACGGTTGGCCGTAATGGCCGACCTTGGGTGTAACTGCGGGACCCCCGTGGGTCCAGCCTTAAGGTGGTGTTGGCGGCCAGCTCAGCCGGCCTCCCCATTGAAGATCACCGCGACCTTTGGTCGTGGCTCTTGTCTGACCGGCATGGCACAACGGCCCCGTGCCCCTCCGGCATGGCCTGCCCCGACCGCAGACCCTTGAATATCTAGTGCGGCGCAACGACACCAGGCCCCTCCTCCGTGGCCCGCTCCGTGCCGAGGCCTCCTTCGACCTCACCAGCGAGGTGCGACGGCGCCGCAGATCATCGCTGCAGCCCACTTCAGCGGCGGTCCTTTTCGTTCCCGCGCAGTGCAATGACACTGCAACACCTTCACCACAATTTTCAACAAAGATTAACAAGATAAGGGGAGGAGTAATAGGCCGTGTTTGTGCGGTCCGATCTCCTCTCGTTACATCGATATCAAGAAGCAATGGTATACAGGATGCTCAACGATAAATCAAGAACAATTTTAATTCTTTAAAATAGAACTTAACCCCTGCCTCGATAAATGATATCCATTGCCGGCGACGTAGAAGATGGCGTCGTGGGGTGTGGTTTCGAAGACGGTGTTGGCGTGCGTCTAAGGAGGGGACGACGTCTCACACAAGCTATGGGGAGAAGAAGAAATGGCACATTGTCTCTCTTTGTGGCGACGACGTTCTACATCAAAGGGTGTTGTTCTTTGCGGGAGGATGAGGTTCTTCCAAGAGAGAATAGAGTTGTCTTCCAAATAATTCACACAACAAGCAAACCCCAAACTAAAATATGTCTAACCTTATTTTATTAATGCAAGCCATGGATTCAACTATTACCAATTCAAAACCCAAAACACTTAATTAATTAAACATGACTTGTCTAATTAATTATGTGTTAAGTTGGCAATATTTTAAGAGGGAGAGAGGGGAGTTACTCAAATAAAGGGGTTGTTAGGGAGTTAGTGAATGTGAAGTGTTGGGGCTCGTGTAGGCCCCACCTCACCTATATCCTCTCAATAGTAGTTAGTAACTAGTGGGTCCCACCCCAACTCCCACACCTATGTTATAACCACTTAAAATAAGAAATAAAATTTTAACTTAATATTATTTTACTTTTAATTTAATACACTTTTTTAACAACTCCTCCCAAGTAGACACATCTTCGGTAAAGGTCCTCCTAAGTAATTACCGACACTGCGGTTCTATCGGTGCCCTCAGATTTCAATTCTGAGCACCGGTTCAAATGATAGAAAAACCTGCTCGTATTTTCACTGAACATAACTTAGCTAATCTTTGGAAATTTATTCCGGGAACACCGGGCCTCGGAATCAGGTGCCGTTAGAAACTATGTACTTGTAAAATCCCAAAGAATTTAAGAAAAAAATTTCCATGAAATTTACGGGTCTTTACACATTTCAAAAAATAAAATTCAAACACCTTTTAAAACAATAAAATGATAAAATTTATGGTACATAGCAGTTTGAGAATTGTGGGATAATACTAATATACTCCATTGAAGAATAAATATATATAATATAGATAGTTTGATAATTATCTTCAACCTATAATGATAAATGCTTCTATAGATGGTAAAATGAGAACAAATCTTTGGTGTTTCCTCTTCAATTGATTCTGTATATAGCGGAAGAAGAATGTATTGTGTGTGTATTCTGTCAAGAATAAGATATTAATTTTGAAAGCATCTGATGAATAGTGATATATTTCCACCCCCCCATAATTTCTATGGAAATCTAAGGAATTTTATTTGATGGCCTTAAAAGTGATATTGAATTATATTAAGTTAAACTGATGTCTTACTTTGATGAAGTGCGTCGAGATAATCAGAATCGGGGTTGTTCCATAATAAATAATTCCCAACATTGTTTATATCATTGTGATCATTAGAAGATTTAATTTTACTATATTTTTAAATATCAATATATATAATAAGAATTGAAATGGATGTACAAATAACCTCACATTCATCACCATAACATTTGTGATAATCATATTAATTTAATATTACTCATTCCTAGAATGGATTTTTAACATCCTCTTTTCATCTTTATTATACTCATGTATATTTTTTTTATTCCCATTTGTGAATATATTTATATGGGTTTTAATTTTAGGAATATGTTGATTTTGTAGGGTTTATGTGCCAGATCATGGATGGAGAATTGTTATAGAAAATCATTCAACCAATTCATGGAATCTAGGAACATTTTTTGGGAATCTGGAGGAAGGCACAGGGTTGGTGTATTATTTTCCAATATATACAAACAAATCGTGAAAACACATCATTTACTACTAAGGAGGGTTCATGGTTGGTGAATAGTTTGAAAAATTATTAAAAAAACCTTATAGCTCTATTAGAGTTTCTAATTTTTGTGTATACTTAGGCAAACAGTTTCTTCTAACCAAGAGACGAAACCCAAGAACCCATGAGGACATTTTTTAAATGACCTAATAAATGTAATTAAAATTCCATGAACTCCCTTTTTAACACTAAACACATCTCATTGAAAGAAAAATTTAATATTAATATTTTTTTGAATCATATAGAGGATTTTTGGCCCTCCTAAACCCATCACATGGATAATAATACTTCCCATTGAATCAGTGATATTCATAAGGTATATTTTTATTCTACATGATTGTGATCGCTTCACATATCCTGATTAATTATCATAGAGGTTATGGAAACCATTTGAATATTTTTCATGGTTATTTATATTTAATTTCATATATTTGATCCTTTATCACTTATATAAATATCTCTCTTCATAAAATTGATGATAACCATTATAGGTGACTCACCTCAAAACCATAGTGGATAGATTTTATAGTTTCCATGTTGGGGTTTCTATGATTTTCCTAAATTTCATAATTCATTTTTACTGGAGAATTTATTTATATCTGACTCCTATAATGTGTTATATATTTCCTTATCTTGAATTGTTTAATGAAATACATATTTATCCTATTATAAATAAATTTATCATCGAATGTATGACTTATTAAGGATGTATTAATTGATGATGTTTATATTTATTTTAATTAAATTTCAAAGTGGTTTTCACGTTTTCCATTAGGGAAATGAGTTTTTATGGAAATTTTTTTTTCAAAAGTAAAATGGTATTATATGTATTAAATGAATTATACTAAGTGAATCTTCCAATATTTTCTAGACTGAATGATTTCATGAAATGATAATGTTCTCTATTTGAATGATTTTACCTTTTTTTTAATATCTTAATTAATGGTTTATTTCAAATGGGATATTTATTTATAGGGATAGAGAGTGTAAACCCACATTTTTAAATTACGAAAATCCTTTTTAAATTATTTTTTTTTCATTGAAATACTTTTTGATTGTTTAAATGAAATGAATTTTTAAATGTCCCTTAATCAATTATTATGATTATTGTGAAGTGATTTGGGTATTTTTACCCTTTTAAAAGGGTGAATATAAGAAGTGTTATTTTATCGATTTAATGATGATTGATGGCTTATTTTTCCTTTTATGATGATCTTATCTAGTAATAATACATTAAAATTGTTTCCTAGAATTGATTTCCTCCCATTGATGTGAGTTGAAAATTGGATTATTTATATTGATGGAGATAATGTGTATGAGTGTTATGTCATCTGAGGTAACGATCCCATTATTAAAATTTTTAATTCATGACCGCATAATTAATATTGATAATGATCATTGTTGTGATGTTGTTAACTTTATTATCTCACTCTACACTTTTGAATCGTCATGTAATCCTTGGTAGTTAGATGAGATGAAATTGATATTTTTTTCTAGTGAAATCAACCTATTCTAGTGTATATGTAGATAATATGAATGGTTCAAAATATGGAAATACAACTAGAGATGAAGATTATCCTGTAACTTCTTGATAGATACATAATAGAATAGATGTAAGCTTAACAATCATTCATGTTTTCTTCTTAATAGATTTTCAATGTTAGACTCATTGTTGTATCATAGTTGTGAATATGACATCCATAATGTTGATTATTGATACATTATAGACTTCACTGTGACAACATAGAACCATATTTTTCTTTATTTATTGACTTATAATCTTTATTTATTTATTTATTGATTTGATACACCTTTACTATATTGTATTTACTCTTGTAAAATTATTAATTTTAGGTACATGTTCATAATAATACATTTTAATATGACTTTGTCTTGTGAATTTAATTTCAAGTAATGTTAATAAAATGGTTGGTTTTATAATAACGAAATGAAATATTTTACCAAAATGTGTTGGTTAAATAATTATAAATGTCTAAAAATTAATTTTAGGCCAAAATTTATTGTAAAATAATTCATTGGATTTAATTACTATTATGAAATGAAAATTAATCCACTTACTTTTTGTACTCCACTTTTGGAATATTCACATGTCCATATGAGGTATTTTACTAGATTCATTGGTGGAATCATAATTGGAGAAATATATCACACCCACCTTGTACTATTTAGTGATTACATCTTTTACAATATCCTTGATTGTTCACATGCTCTAAAATTACATTTTGGGGTTGCGATGGGGTGAAAGAGTGTGGTTGACATTAGATATGATGGGTGTTCATTAACCAATAAGAGACATGTTTTAGTTGGTTTATTATAATTTATTTTATATATCATCTCTTTTTTGATGAGATTTATGTATTTATCTTTTATCTAATTTTGTTTTCATGGTGTTCATGGATTATTATTCACTCCGATTGGAAAAATAATTCTCATAAGTCATTTATGGATAACTATGTGCTGGTTTGAGACCATTGGAGATCAAGATTTATATTAGGGTAATAAGGGAATTGATTTAGGTATCATTTTAGATTGAATTCGTGGTATGTTTTTTTAAAATATTATCAATGGTGGTCATTCCTCGAATCAAAGCACATCTCAATGAAATCCATTATGTTATCTGGGGTATGTCAATGTAGAAAATAGATTTAGGATGTGTTGAGATTCCATAGGTAGCTTGTGAATTTGTTCTTGATCACCACATATTTATAATGATACATGAGTTACTAGGTAAATTTAGGACATGATTCTTAATTAAGATATATTAGATTACTGATGATTTTTTTATATTCATATCTATGGTGAGATTATGTATTATTTTTCAAAACAATTATTATATTTTAAATGAGAATAGACTGAACACCATAGATTCTCCATGAAATCACGAACTAGATAAATGTGTGTATTCTATGTGATATATCTATAAATCCATCCATGAATAGACATGAGGTTGGTGTGTGATTTACCAGATAGTATTATCAATCCATTCATAGTTATAACATGGTCACAAATATGATAACTTTTGATTTACTTTCCACTTATATTTGCTTTTGTTTGGATAGTTATAGGGGGATTTTATGAGGTTTGTTTCATTATCTTGATTAGTTGTTTCATATTTAACGCATTGTTGATGATTTTTAATCCATTTTTATTACTATAATGTGGTGTAAGTTTTTTAAAACATTTTGAAATATTATTTCCATTACCAAATAGTGGGTTTTATAAACATTTTATATGGAAATTTTATATTAAAAATATCATTTATTATGTGTTAAATAATAATTTGATGAATTAATTTGGTGTGTAATTGGTATGAAATAGAAATAGATTTAAAAATTTGATTATGGTAATAATGCACATGAAACCCAAATATAATTCGCATGATCAAGTAAAGAACATTTTTTTGTAACTTTAATTATTATTAAATCATGGATTTCTCATTATAAGGAATATAGTAATGGATTACAAAATACAAAATATTTTTTTATTTTAAAATATTTTATTCTATGATAAAAGTGGGTTATGTATTTTTTTTATGAAGGTATTGTGTTATTTTTGGTTATTTATTGCAACATAACTTGTTAGTGAGTTATTTTGTGATATTCCAAAGAATCTCCTTGAATGTTTACAATGAATGATATAATGTTTTTCCAATATTCTATTCCTCATGTTAATTCATCATGTTTTCAAGAAGTGGTGTCGAACGTTTATGACTATACACAAATTACAAATCGATTAGTGGATTCAGATCCATCTTGTCCATGGAACCGAAAGAGGTTTTTTTCGACTATCAAGGAACTTTTTATAGGGGCCGGTACAGTTCTATTAATAGAATAATGTGTCTTATAAAATTTTATGGGATCTAGGAATCTCTCAAGAATCTTGAGGCTCAGAATTTCATGTCTATATAATCCATTTTTAAGGGAGATAGATTGATTGTTGGGAAGTAGTGTTTTCTTATTGTCTTTATGAATAAATGTCTTGGGAGTTATTTAACTAATTCTTCAATCAATGGAATTATCCTGAGGTAGTGAAGATGGATAATGTTACTGAGTTCATTAGTATGAGTCAAAATGAGTGATTTTTAATGGATTACTCTAATCAATTCTCATGTTTTGCGTATTTATTACTTACATATATCTATAATAACATCAATAAGACTACATTTTTTTGAAATGGTCATCACCATACCCTTGTTACATCCATGCTTTAATACTACATAACATATTACATATATATTATTGAAGTAGAAGTTTCAGCTGAAGAGGTTCTAGAAAAAATGACAATAAGGGAATAATTATTCTTTGATGGTTTAGGAATGAGAGCATTATTGGGGAAATAAAAGTAATTCCATCCTTTTCAGTTATGTATTACCTTATATTCCAAATGTTTTATGTTTGAATTCCATGTGATTTTGTAATCAATGTGGCTATTTGGGGAACATTAAAAGGCTATGTATGTTTTCCTAGAAAATGGGGATGTTTCTATCAGGGGATATTAGATTCTCTTTTTGGAATTGAATATGCTTCAGGACAATAAAGTTCTATCCATATGCCTCAGGGATATTCCTCTCACATAGTGTGCCCAGATTATAGTGGTGTTGAATTTTATCCAACATTTTTTTACTTCATAGTATAACGTCAATTTTTAATCCATTGGATATTGGGGTTATTTGTTAAAATACACATCATGTTTCTTCTTGAAGTAGGTGACTTTAAATGGTTAGTTTTGGATACAATATTGTAATATTTTTTTTCCATTTTATCCTCTTCTCTTTCTCTGGAGGTAAGAGATTAATTTTTATATTATGGATGATCTCCCTCATGATAGTTTAGTTTCTTGTTGTTCAATGACATTGATATTAGATTTCATTATAGAGGGAGTTGGATAGACCTTGTTAATTTAATATAATAACTAGAATAATATTATTCCTTTATGGACCATATAATTGGACATAGTGGAGTGTGATTTGAATATATCATCGACAGATTAGTCATGTTATGTTAATTTTAAGTAATCATCCAGTATATATCATTTAATAAATCATTTTATGTTTTATTCCTTGATTGGGTATGTCTGATGATAGTTGGACCATGATAGTGTTTTATTATATAAAATTCATCAGTTGTTTAGATATTATATTTCTTTATGGTTTTCAATGTCAGTTGATATTGTTATCCAATAAGATTAATTGAAATGCATTCTTCGTATTGAAGGGATATTCTTTTCATATATCACACTTTTTTGGGAAATATTTAGTTTTGAGGAGACAAATTTTATGTCTAATGTTCTTCTTGGTAATATCTAGTTTCTCTATATTCTATGGATATTCATTTGATGAAATAATCTTTAGTGAGCAGATTTTTATCTAAGGATCATCCGACTCACTAGTTTACTGAGATGTTTCATTGTTACGCTATTCTTTATATTTAAAACTGAATCATTTATAATTATAGAATACTTTTATCGAGAAGAGAATGTAACATCTTGTTAATATATTTCAATTTTTTTAATATATTTTTGGATTTAGGAATTGTGTGAATATTGTTTTTGGTTTTTGAAATGAAATATTGTGATTTATGAATCTATACAGTTTTGAGAATGGTTATTGAAAAAATGAATCCTTGACAAATAAACAATAAACCTTTTTTGTATATCCAGAGGAGGGATCACTATTGGCACATTAATTGTCAAATAATTTCATCAAACCACAAGACATATTCTAATAGTCATGGTGTGGGTGTACTATTGATGTATGGTTCGTCAAACCATGTTTCCAAACAATACAGTTTTTTTGGTGGTTCTTATTGTGGAACACTGTTAAATGAAGGGTTAAACTATATTTGTGACATAATAAAGGAAACTTTGTAAATTGGTTTTTAATTCCATGCAAATTGTATCAAATATCACCAGACATCTATTTTTAACAGAAATCACCACAAAATCAATTATAATTAGACCCTCAAGGTTTTGGGACCTCTCTATAGGAATTTTGGCTCTCCCAAACTTATTTCCTGGCAGATCATACAGTAGATCAATGTAGTTATCTTCCCTCATTATGTTCTCCTACTCTTAGTATTTCATTTCATCACGGAAATTCATTTGTTCCTCTTAGAGGATGAGGTATCCATTTGATTATTTAGATTATGAATGATTAATATATAATATGGTATATCAGATCATTGATACCATAACTTGATATATGAATTCCTATATTCAATGATATCCATTAATGGAGACACATCTTAGACCTATTGTGGGTGGATAAAAGATAATCCTATTAGGTGTATCTATATATTTTCACAATACTATAATTCAAAATTTAATTGGAATTTAATAATATGTTACCCAATAAAAATCATGTTCTATAATTTTTGATCATGAATTTTCTCGTGAAATACAAATTGTACCCCATTTAAATAAATCTTACATAGCATGGATTTATTTTTATAGTTCAATAAATTTTTATATGATATAATGGATTTACTTATGTTATATTGTGTTTTTGATGGTTACCTTATAGAAATTAGGGACTATTTCTAATTTTTATGTATAATATGGAATTTACTGACATTAAATATGTGGGTTGATATAACAAATACACATTAAAATAATATTTAATCATTAAAATTATGAAATGACCCAGATACACCATTGAATGATTATACACTTTTTGGAATTTCAATTGTTGGTTTATTTGTAATAACTGATTCATTCAAATAGAAATAGGTATTGAAGTTGTGTATGGAAATGAACATAATGTAACATCGTGAGTTCTTAAAAAAGAAACATTATGTGTGATAGCACAGAAGATTCCACACATCGAGGTTACAGAAAAAACTAAATATTATTATTTAAATTTTACCCTTATAGACTAGATTTTAGAATAACAGGTATGGATAGGTTTAACTGAATTATTAAAATACAATTTACCCATGAATGTATAATTACTTATTTCGACATTTATTTATAAATAAAAAGAATATCCTTTATAAAAGATTTTTTTTTCTGATAAAATATTTAAATTTGAACAGATATATTTAATACCAATAAAAAAATCCCTCCAGAATGATTATATTAATTAACTTTTCATATATTATATTAAATAGAATATTTAAAATTCATTCTATCAATTTACTATAAAATATATTAGAATTAATATAATTTTACACTAAAATGATTTATTGATATAAAAAGTCATATTTTCCACCTTTTGAAAGAACAGTTGGTTTAAAACTATTTTCTGACACATTTTATAATTATATTTGAAAATATGACCTATTTATTAGAAATTTTATTAATAAAATTTAGTTTGGAATATTTTTTTTCGTATTTTTCTAATAATTTTCATATTTTTCTAAATAGTGAAATATACTATATTTTAATTGAAAAAAATATTTTATCTAATTAATTTTTATTGATAAATTAGTTTTTCAAATAATATTAAAAATATATATATATGTTAATAATATTTGGGTCATTGTAATAAGTTTCATATAGAATTGGAATATAAAATTCAAGAATATGATGGTTTTCACATTAATAAAAATATTTTTATCACTACTTCAAAGAGATTAATTATAAATTAATAATTAATAATTATATGTTTTTTATTTTGAGGAATGGATTATATATTCTGAATCAAAAGATCAAAATTTTGTAATAATGTCCCATTTATTTTTGGATAATATGAATAATAATTTTTGTTATATTTATTACAACGATTAATGGGAAATTGGGTAATTATGGGAAAAATAATATATAAAATATTATAAAATTATCCTAACACTTGTCATATCATTATTTTATGAGTGATTTTCCTCAAAAATTATCATTTCCTCTATTATATATGATATTTTATTCACTATGAAGACTTCAATTTATTTATAGTATTAAATTATTAAATGTTTGTATTTTCATGTTTTCTTTTTTATCAAGTGAATTTTTTTATTATAGTTCTATATAAGGGATATGATTGAAAATAAATATTATTATTGAAAAAAATTACATATATACATCATGATAATTTATATTTTTGTTTTATAGAAGATGAAATTAAATGAATGGCTTGAAAAATTATAAATTGGTAGTTGTTAAATTAATAGAAATATCAAAAAAATGTTTTTATAAATAAATATAATTTGATATAATTAATGTCATAAACGAATTTTAAGGATTATTTTTACATGGTACTGTTGTTTTAGAATAATTTTTTTTAATATATCTTGTTTTTTATATTTCTAAAATTCCATGTAATGAATAGAGTCAATGATGACATTATTGATATTTTAAAACAAATAATATTTGATTTAATGATATTAAATTCATACATTATAAAATTCAACAAATTAACATGGTTATGTTATATAATATATTCCATAATTCATTTATGGTTACCTTTTCATTTAATGGTAACTATATTTACCATCAAAATATAAAAAACACATATTTTAAAAAGAAGAATTAATGAGGATAAATAGGGGTTAAAATAAAATGGAAAGGATTAAAAAACAATTAAAACTTCCCTAATTTTTATTTTATGAAGTAATTTAGAAAAAAAATAATCCTATATTCTAAATAATTTTTTCAACCATTTTTGAGTCAAAATATATTTATTTAAATTTAATATTTTCAGGAATTTTAAGACTCACATCTCCCCTCTTATAAAATCCAACAACTTCATATCTTTTCTTCACATATTATTACATATTGAATGGGTCAATATCTAACAAAATAAAATTCTATATACTTTACACTATTTATATGGGCCTTATATTAGACATCACTCCCAAATTACGGTTATTAAGTTCTTTATCAAAGGAGTTCATCTGAAGAAGATGTGTCATTTTTAATTACTTGTTTCTATTTTATTTATTCTCACACATCCTTCAAATATTATTCATACAAGATCAATTTATATTTCATGAATATTCAATATAATTATATGTAATTATTTTAAAATCATCACTTATATCCAAATACATTTCCATCAAACGATAGAATAATTTATCATCTGTGTGAAAGGTGGACTACCTCCTCTCGAACTGAAGAAAATGATTTTCCATCACCATCTCTTGAGATTAGTTATAATAATGAAATTAATTTTTATATATGGATGTAATGAAATATTTATCATTATAAAATAACAATATATCAATTTTGTTTATTCCTTACCATGAACATAAAAATGATTATGTTGTCCCTGTGTACATTTGAATTACCACAACCATGATGCGATGTGCTATTTTTTCATCACCAGATCACAAGGATGATATATAAAAGTATATTTAAATGATTAATACTATGTTAATAATATTATGATCATTTTATAATGTTAAAATAATACTTACCAATATCCTAAAATGATTAATGATAATGGATACTTTACTCATCCGTACGTATGTGTTACCATCCCTATGATTATAAACTAGTGAATTTTTACAAACCATTCTTAATAGTTTTATTTAACAATTAAATTTTTCTATAAAAATTATAATAATTTACTGATTCATATTCTATAGATTATTAACTATGACCCCAATGACTATTTACATTATACCAATTTCATTTTGGACTGATGTACCAAATATTGTTGAAATGTCTTACATGAACATAATTAATTAAACATGGTAATAATGACATTAAACAAATAATAAAATTGAAAAATATTCTTAATCATTTAAATTATTATCATATGTTTATTATTTTAGATGATAAATGATATACATGATGAATCATACTCGTTATAAGGGATTTCGAATCAGTCTCCTTTTATTGAGGGATATTTTGATGTTATACACCTTCCTCCTTTTATATGGTGTATAAACAGATCCTATGACATTGAATTCCAAATATATTTTTTAGAAATATTTTTTGTCTTCATTATAGAATTTTGGACTGTATTTATGAGTGAAAAAAATATTCTTTTTATCGTATACGATGCCAATATCTTCTCTATCACTATGGGAATTATTTTTTTATTTGGATAACTCTAAATGTATTCTTTTTTTTAATGAAAACTAATCATATTTATCATTTTCTAGTTATATAGTATTATTCAATTTTATTTTGGAAATTTATTGAATGAATTAATTAAATGATATTTTCCCTCATTATTTTATATTATATTTTTATAGGCATATTTTATACATTGAAATATTTTATATAATATTATTATTTAATGGTACTTGGAAAATTGATGGATACTTATATGATAAACCAGTAAAGGATGGTAACATGGAAAAATAATGATAAGTTGGTCAATTATAGACCTCTAATGCATTGGGTATAGAAGTCGAGTGTATGGTTATCCATCATATTATATCCCATAATAAGATATTCATTCCAATACCATGTTTTAAAATTTTAATAATATAATTTATGTTAAAATAGTGACGTGGATGAGATCGTTGGAAAATTTAGAACGATTGATCATTAAAACAAACCTTGTTTTGTTCTTTATTTAATTTTAAACTCGATATTGAGTTGAAGTGTATCCTTTTAGAATTTAGGTTATTAATGAATAGTTGTGGCCTAATTATCTGTATTCAAAACATTTAAATAACATAAAAGTGAAATAAATTAATTTTATTAACTAAAAATGAAGATCATGTAATGATTAAAGTCATTTTCTTATAGTTGGTATCGAAGGAAAGGTTTAGGAATCATTGGGCATTATTAATTTTTGTTAAGAATAGGTTGAGATTAAATGTATTATTTTTAGTTATATAATTGTTATATATATTTTATTAAATCAAATAATCTCAGTTAAAAATAGATGGAGGATATCCAAAAACATTCCTTTATCATCTTGACGAATTTATTGATATAGTCACTGAATATTCTTATCCTGACGACTCTAAAACATTATATAACACACAACAATATTGAAAAAAGAGGTATGACATATATGAAACTTCCTATATACCTCAAAATGACTAGGGTTTATAGTTTATTTTTTATTAAATCATTTTATCCCAAGATTCTCATATTCTTTAAATAGTTCAATATTATTAGGGAATATTTAGTTATTTTACATTATAACAATATTCTGAAGCATATTAGGATTTTTATAATCCATATAAAAAGGATGTAATTTTAAAACCAATATATATATTTTTTCAACTTGTAGTATTTCAGCCCTTAAATATGGTATATTAAAATGACCCTTATTGAATGTTTATTAAAAAGTCGATCTAAATGATTCTTAAAAAAAATTAGAAGATGTTTTGAAATTATATTTTATACAACCCATTTTGTCAACACCAATAAAACCCATGATATATAAAACTATTTTAGAAAAAGGAAGTAATAGGCTTCGAATAATAAATAAGACAATATTAAAATTCGTGTTCCTCCTATCTACTTGAGAAAAATGTTTACAAAAATAGGTGCATACCATGGTCAATGTAAATAATTAATTATTATTTGAATAGTATTATTAAATCTTATAGGGATAAAATTTTAAATATCATGATATAAAAGATATATTGAATTAATAATTTGAGGTAGTTATAGGTTCAAATTTTAAATTTTTGTTTTAAGATATCAAATTAATTTCAATAATAATATTAATGGATTAAACTCCACATTTAATGAAAATATATTTTCTTATGGTCTTGTTCAAGGTATTAAATGAATTCCTCAACTATTTGGAATAAATCTTGATACAAACTAGTTATATGTTGACATTTCGTATTTTGAAATCAATGAAGTTTTAACCCATCACACACACACACATATATATATATATGGATTTATGGTTGTAGAGAATATTTTGACAATGTTCTCTATCACTCTCTATCAAGACTTTATATGTTGATTTATCTTCTATATCCAGGTTTTTCTATATAGAACCATAGAGTATTTTATCTAATATGAACTTAAAACTTATATTTCATTATTTTAAAGTGAAGGTATCATTCAAAATATTTCTGAAGTGGGATTTAAATAAATTGATTTTAAAAAGTATATCATTAATTATCATGACTGAAATGAAAATTATTTTTATATCATTTCTATATATTTTGTGATAATGTAACATCTCATGTTTTTATAAATTAAATACTATTTTCAATAATATACATGATATGCCACATCAAGATTACATGAAAAACTAAATATTATATTCTAATTTTTACCATTAACAACTAGAAATTACAGTAATATGTGTGATAATTATTAATTTAATTATGAAAATAGGTTTTACACAGTTATATACTTTTATTTTTATGAAAAAT
>CAUJRU010002115.1:0-93630 GCA_963277665.1 Viscum album | reverse complement strand
ATGCAAAAACCATGTTTTCTCTAAACATGATACTTCTTATGTGGGATGAGACACGAGGTTAGGAAATCATTGGTGGAAAAAATCAGTGTATTGAATGTACACGTCGTGTGTATAGAACATGTTTCCATTAGTGAAACTACTTATACAAATTGATGAACCATAAGTTATCCACTTCATTTCAATCTTGAACACACCGTGTAGTATAAATCATGTATCTGGTCTTGTGACTAACAACATGGGTCCGTGACTTTCATTCTATTACATGTTGTGTCAGGCACAAACACACAGTGTAGTATTGATCTAGGAGAATAGTGTGGGTTATGTCATGTAGAATAAATTGAGAATTGGAAAATGATTCAAGGACACATCATTTCTTGGGAGATAACACAGTGTGTATGGGTTGTTACACGACTAAGGATCGCAGGAATATGTGCCCATGTGATGGATTAAAAGAACAAGCTCTTTATGGGACAAATGCACCATGTATCAAAGTTTTGAGAAACTTGAATGCCTTATTTCTCTCATTACATTCCTTCACATCTATGTTTTAGTCCTTGATAAACAATAAAGAAGGTGTGCGCCTGACCATGAAGAGTCATGCCCACAAGATGTTATCTGGTAGTATGCCAGATACAAGGCTTTGATCATACACCAAACATTGCTGACTAGGAACTACCAGCAGATCCTCCAGTCATTCCCATATTGGCACCAATTGTTCCCCAGGATACAGTCGTTGATGCATACTTCTGATAGGGCTTTATGAGGTTCATGCATACCATCTGAGGATCAAAGCCTCTTCCCCATCTATGGATTATTTAATGCGGGTTTTTTAACAGAAACATCCTCCCACCTTCATAGGGTATGGAGGACCTCATGCAGGATAATCAAGGATAGAGACCATGACTTGGATCTTTTAGCATTTAGAGATGCCTATAGAGAGGATGGTTATTCTCACTACGTATATTCTTCCGGATTCTGCCTTGAGATAGTGGGATGTGATCTCACAGGGGGGGTTCCAGAAAGATATAGCTTGTGATGTGTTTTAGCATACCTTATATGATTACTTTTACATAGATACAATGAGAGGTGATCATTCCAGAGAGTTCATGATAATGGATAGGGATACACTCTTAGTCTTGGAGTATTATTCTAGCTTCAGAGAGCTACTGCACTTCACACCCACCTTTGTAGGTTATGATTTATTTCTATTGAGTAAGTTCTAGGGTGGTCTCAGGAATGACATCTGATCTCAAGTGAATATCATCATGATGAATTTTATCGCCTCTATAGTCTACCTTTTGCTGATCACATATCACAATATGAGGGATTCAAGGGATGTGTGCCAGGGAAGCCCGATATCTGGAGTTGGTGTCCATCCTACTAACATCAGGCATCACTCTAGGGATTCAACACATGGGGATACAAGGATGTAGGATATTTCAATTTATATCTAGGTGATGTGCTACCAGTTCGGGAAGATCAGGCATATGAGGCCACATTGGCCGAGAGATCTAGGGGAGTGTTGATCTTGCAACAATATACTTCTTATATCGTTGTTCAATCAATTTTTTTTCAGTATAATATTTTTATCACTGTTCTACTATGAATCCTAGTTTAGGAGAATACCCCAAAGTTTCTAATTTGTCTTGGAGTTATATTTTATTTGGATATTTAGTTCGAGTTAGTGGTCATGACCTTCGTAGCCAGTCAGCAAGATTTCAACAACAACATTGTAGATCCGCTCATGGTGGTTTGGCCAAGTCAAAGGGTTATGATATATGACTAAAATTTGTTGTGGAGAAGACCCATCATGTGTAGGATCCCAAACCCTATAATATTATAGTTATGATCCTAGTTTACTCTATTTTAGCTTCTACTCTTTACGATACTGGGGGATTCCCATTCAGTCACATATGTTGCTGTTATGGAGGACCATGGTCTATGTATTATTACCTTGTATAATTTCATGCTGTTGAAATATCTAGTGGGGACCAGAATGGAGTGTGTATGTTAGATCAAGGAGTTCCCTCTTGAGGGTGGTTGGTGTCATTATCAACGGACCTATATGTCTTAGAGATGAAATTTTATGATATTATTCTTGGAATGGATTGGTTAGATCGATTTCAGGCTACTGTTGATTTCAATAATTTTATAGTTAGTTTCATGTCACCAAATGGAAGATTCATTCTACAAAAGGTAGAATGGGATGCCCAGGAGATTAGAGAAAGAATCGAGCATCATGAGTTAGGTGTAGTTACAATGCAGATTGCTACTCTATATCTAGATGATTAGGAGACTGTTTCCCTCAGAATTCGGGGATGACCTCCTAGATAGGAGATTCAAACGTTCTGATCGGTTTCTATCGGGTTTGTTTGTAGAACCGGAAACATCCAATGATTCCACATCCATTTGGACCTACTTTCCAAAGGTAGGCGCTCATTAGTTTGTGGACTAATGACGCTTAGGAATTTGCATTGGTCGAAAGGATGGGAGGTCGGACACATCTCACCTTTTTGAGGGGAATTATTGTCTACTCCGGGACTCTCTTTATAGATTTAATTTATGTTCATGAATCCTTATTACATTACCAAGTATAAAATGAGATTTCCTTTAGTTTTAACAGTCAATGATTAAATATGTAAGAAATTTAGAGAATCTTTTATATTTATTAGAGGTTCTTCATCAACAGAGAATCATCTATATCTATTTAGAGATTCTTGGTCAATAGTATCTTTCAAAACATTTATATAAAAGTCTCTTGGTCATTATGATAACTAGGCTGGTTTTATAGCCACTCAGTGGGGCATGTGATGTTTATCGTCACTCAGAAGGACATGGATTATTTCAAAGTTGGGATCGAACCCGCAGATGGGCTACCTATGTATCCTTTGTTTTGGGAAAGGAATCAGAACCCACGTAGTTCGATAAATAGAGTATGATATTTATGATTAATGGCTCAAAGAAGGATTTCATAATTACTTTTACCCTCTAAGCTCACGTGAGTCATGCTCGGTGTGAGAAACAAGAGGTATCGGTAATAAGATAGACAATTGGGCCATGAAAAATGTAATCATAAGAAATGATTTGGGGCTTATGTATGTATGACTGCCCAGATAAATGATGTTTAGGATTTAATTTAGGGAGAAAATCCAGGAACATGGTCCATAAAGGTATATGTGCTTCACGAAGATTTTGAATACTCTAACTTGGGACTTATTCCTGAAAAAGAAAACCCAAATTAGGAGAGGATTGATAATTGGGTTTTACTCTTGAGAAGGAATCCCATATCAAACGTAATTAAGGACTGGTTAAAGATAATTTTGGGGAACATGGGGCTTATTCCTGAAAAGGAAGCCCAGATTTATGGCTGGGGCTTATTCCTAACAAGGAAGCCCAGATTAGGGGACTTGGGACTTACTCTTGAAAAGGAGGCCCAAGTTTGGAGGATTTATGACTGGGGCTTATTCCTAACAAGGAAGCCCAGGTTAAAGGATTGTGATTGGGACTTACTTCTGAAAAGGAGGCCCAAGATAAGGAATTAAGGTTTGGGGATTACTCCTGAAGAGTATGCCCATGTTTGGGAATTTTAGGAATTTGGGGCTCACTCCTGAGGAAGATGCCCAAATTAAAGGACTTATAACCGGGGATTATTCCTGAAAAGGAGACCCAGATTAAGGATTCTCTCATCTTAATGGATGAGGTTGAATTAATGAACTCTCAATCTTTGGTGACATAAAGATGTATAAATCACTATTTTTTGAGAGATATTCCACAGAATTCCTTTCAAATAAGGAAGTGAAATCAAGAAATCATGCCATAAATGGCTTTGATGAGTATCTTGAAGACTGAATATTGAATAGGTAAGGTGAAATGGCTTAAGAGGGGTAAAATGGGCAAGATGGGCAGCCAAAAAATGCAGGGGCGCACAAGTCTTGAAAGGCGCGCAAGTCTTACGTGGGCGCACAAGTATTGGTCGCGCAGGTATACCTGCGCGATATGTGGGGTACTTGCGCGATTTTCAACCAGCATTAAACTACTTGAGCGACTCTTTCTTAAAGCCTTTAGAATCTTCTTGAGGTTCTCCCAGTAAAGGGACGCTCAAGTTCTATTGAAGGAGTAAAGGTGGAGCGCATGTGTGGCCACTTCCCTTAAGGTATGGCCACTCAGGAGCGCAAGTGTTGATGCATTTCAACACTTAGGCCTTACTCCCTCTCTTTAGATCTTCCGTTCTAGGTAAGAAATTACCTTAGAAGTGTTCCGGAAGCTTTGATAAGAGACTTGGGAGTCGGGAGCTTCAATCCGAGTTTCTGGAAAATAATCCTCCTCGAATGGGGGGCCCACAGGGTCTATTTATAGGCAGAAGAAGACCCCGAGTGGTTACTGGGAGGTTATCACTTAGGTCGCGCAAGTCACTTGCGCGCCAAGTGAGTCGCGCAAGTACACTTGCGCGACCATGGGGAAACTTGCACGGCCTATGGGCAATGTTTTCCTTGTTCATCCCTTTTTGAATTTTTGATGTTTTCTTCAAAGGTTGAATCACATTGTGTTCATATATTCCCCTTTTCTGGTCATTAGATTCTATAATGAAAGGAGCGTCAACAAAAGTCCCCCCCTCAGAGTTGGATCCGGAGAGAAATAGAGGATTTGACTCTGAGGAAATCGAATACATCCAAAGGAAAACGGGGCGCGCAAGTCTTCAGGGAACAAAGGGCGGCGTGTATGTTTGCGTCACGCAGGATTTGAATGCACAGTATACGTTGCGCAGATAGGCCTCCTGGCCTATAAATACATGGCCTCACCTCCGTACAAGTCATCTGGATTCCTGGACTTCAAACTTCTCGAGCTCTCGTTGGCCAGGTTATCTTAGCCGCACAAGTAGCTCTGTTTTCCAATGTTTTCTTTGATGTCGCGCTATTGTAAAGGTATTTTTACTTGCGCTATTTACACTTGTGCGTCAAAAACTAGTGCGACACACGAATACTTGTGCGCCATGTTTAGACTTGTGTGCCTTAATGTCGTAGACATTTTTTCAAAATTTCATCACAAATTTTATGAAAAATAAACCCATTTAAGAGTTAGTTTATTCATATTTTTTGCAGATTCAGCAGTTCCCAAGGGAATTGGAACGACTGATGAACTGGATAGAATGCAGATTGATGACATGATGAACATCATTGGACATGATTACTATGATATCTGCAATAGCACTCTCCCAGATTTGGCTAAGTACTTGAAGAAATATCATCCTAATTTTCCACAGAGCATCCATCTGCCTCTGTGTGGTCATGGTCATCTGCAAGGAGTCAATGTTCCAAATGCAAACAATTATACACCTGAGATGCAGCTGCACTGCTACTCCTCTATTTAGGTTATGTTGTTCATTAAGAGAAACAACAATGGTGTGAACTTTCAATTTCTTCCTATATGCCATTACCTTGTAGATATGAAAATGGAAGACCCATGGGCTGAAATGTTTTCCACTACCGGTTGGTGGAGAGAAGACAAACATGGGATTAGAGCAATATCTGAAAAGAGTACTCTGTCCAAATGGATCTTTACTTCCAATGCTCCATTCTCAAATCCATGTATCCATCTTCCAAGTCTCTTGGATAGAAACGGAGTCACTGTTTGATCAGCAGAAAATTTTCTCAAACCGCACTCAAGAACATCCTTTTACAATTGTTCTGAGAAGAGCTAGTATCACTGCATCTCTTATTGTATCCAGTTGAGTGAATGAAATCCAGGTGGTTCTTGATGAAGCTCGAGATGCTGTAAATTAAATGAAGTGTTATGTTGAAAGCCTCTTGTAATTCTTGAAAAAGAGAAGAGTCTCCACTCTATGGATTTCCTTCTAACTCTTGTGCATCAATTAAAAACACTTTCACATTCACTTATTTGTACCTTCATTCTCTCACTACCTGCTTCAAATTTACTTAAACCAATGGGCCTAGTAAGCATAGTTTGATTTTAACTAGGATTATTACAAATAACCCTACAAACTTTTAACCATTTAATTGCTCAATATTACCTAAATCATACAAAAATGTATATTTAGTAAGCTGGAACATGACTTTTATTAAGAGTTCCTTTGTCTTCTGTGGGCAGTTTAATGTCATGCATGCCGAACATAATGGGGCTAATGTTTACGGTCGAAATAGCTTTGACCATAATGGATTAAAATTGATTCAATTCCTTGACAATTTATCTAAAAACATATTACCATACTCAAGTATGAGGGAGAAAAAATGTAAACTCTGGATTAGAAACATTTGAATCTGATAAATTATATGAAAAAGAGCTAAAAGGCATCAGAAGAAGTTGTTTCCAAGAATGAAGTTACTATTATTTAACAAAACCGGTTATGGGGTTGAATTATGCAGGGCCACCTAAGGGCATTGGCTGCATGGTCAAATAAATAGCATTTTTTTGGCTGACAAGTCTGTTATCTGAAATGTTTATGCAAGGATGCCTATGGGCACATGCTGCATAGTCAGGAAAAAAGAACTCTCAGAATTTACTTTCCTAGTGCTAAAAGCCAGTGAATGTTTATAGGGATTCAAATCTTCCAAAGTATAGAGTTTTCTATATGGAAAGAGGTACTTGAATATGGATAAGATATTTCCAGACAAGATTATCAAAGAACTAGATGAATATCACTCCTACGATGGTCTGACAAAAATGTAGGGAAGAAGAATAAATCATAGACTTGAATACTTTCAGATCATGAAAAAGGATATGGGAAAAATATGTTATGGATGGCTATTTTTTTGCGGATCCCTACATACTGTCGTTTAAGACAAATAAGGACAAAAGAGGAATTCCTCCCAAGAATGAAGTTACCATCATTTAACAAACATGTTAGGGGGTTGAATTATTCAGGGCCACCTAAGGGCATTGGCTGCATAGTTAAATAAAATAGTATCTTTTGGCTAACAAGTCTGTTATGTGGACTGTTTATGCAAGGTCACCTATGGGCACGTACTGCATAGTCAGACAAAAGAATTCTCAGAAGTTTGACATTTTTGTGACTAAAAGACATGAAAAGGGTTATAATGATCTTAAATATTTAAGGATTAGGATTATAACACATAAAGATGGGTATCATCCAATGTATATAGAGATACATAGGTCAATGATAACCATAATCATGTTGTGGCTGGGTCATGAATTGAAATTTTGGACTTCACTACGTATCTCATAATAATGAGATTCAGGCCATACGTAGTTCTTGAAATGCAGTTTAACGTCATGCAGGATGAAAATATGAGAGATCTTAGCTTAGGGTCATAGAGTTCGGACCTTAATAATGAATACACAATGTGTGTTTTCATGAGGAATTTTCACCCAAGGGACTAAAAATGAAATTTGGGGTTAGGCCCAAAAGACTTAGGGTTGGATTTGAGGGATACTCGAACGTTCCTACGTATCCCATAAGGATGGGAATCAAGCCCTCGTAGTTCTAGAACTACCCTTTTTACAAATTTGGATCGTACATGTGAAGGGTGAAAGGGGAATTTAGTACAATGATGGTTTAACCTAAGACAAAAAGTATAGGCATTTCCATGTATGCACGTAGTCTTTTGAAATAAAAAATGATTGAAAAATCATTGTAAATAATGGTTCCCTCTAAAATGAGGAAATCAAATAATATTGTAGTTTATTGTCATACCAGACAAAAGTGTTGTATATTTTAACGTCGTATAACAAGGATGAATGTGAACCAATGTAAAGATATTGATTCTAGGGGCGGTTTCATGAATCAATATCATATGAGATGGTGGTGAACCGATGTGAAGAGATTGGTTTTGGGCTTGAACCTTGGGAGGGTGCCTACATTCCCATCCTAGAAGGAAAGGATCAAAGTCTGTGTAGTTCAATTAAAGAATGAATTAATGATCAATTTGTTCTTGGGGACAACGATTTAATAAAAATGTTGTTGGGACTTACACATGGTTAGCGGCCCATAGAGAGTGTTATGGTTGAGGTTTTCTCTAAGATCACATGAGTCATACTCAGTGTGAGAAACAAGAGGTAACAACAACCTTAACGATGCATATTTTAATGTCATGTAGGACATATAAAGGGACTACGCAGTTTAAAGTCTTGCAGTTAGGACTATTGGTGATGCACAGTTTAGTGTCATGTTACAGGGAAAAAATACAGTTTAATGTCATGTAGGACATATCAAGGACTTTCTGTACAGTTTAGCGTCATGTAGTTAGGACGATGGGGACAATACAGTTTAACGTCATATTGGACGAAAGGGGGACTGTGCAGTTTAATGTCATGCAGTGAGGACAATATAACTCAGCATTTACATCATGTTGGACGCATTGGGGATTTTTTCTACAGTTTAATGTCATGTTGGACAAAAGTGAAAATAGTTTAAGGTCATATGGATAGACCGTGGATGGTGCAGTTTAATGTCATACAGGACCTTTAAGCGCTTATGTAGTTTAACGTCCTTCCAGACGTAAGGGACTTTCAAATAGTTTAGGGTCATATGCATGGACCAAGCTGTAGTTTAAAGTCATACAAGACTTTTTTTATGTAACTTTTTCACGGTTTAATGTCGTGAGGGAGGAAGTTGCAGTTTAAGGTCATACTGGACCATTTCTGTATAGTTTAATGTCATATAGCAAGGACGAACTGGTGCTGCACAGTTTAGTTTCATGTTCCAGGGACATCTTCTTTTCTACAGTTGAATGTCATGTTGGACGAAAAAGGGACTTTCCTACAGTTTAACGTCATGTTCGACGAATTGTATGAACCAATTGTAAGAATCTTGGTTCTGGGGACCATATTTTGTGTTTATACAAAATATTTCTTCAGAAATCTGGCATTGGTTGGAGTCATGATGAGTTCTCCATCCATTGAGATTAATGAATAAGGTCCATTGGAGTAGACCTTATGTATTTAATAAGGTCCTTTCCATTTTGGTTCAAGCTTGGGAGGCTTCATTCCTAGTATCATTGGTGTTCTGAGAACCAATACCAATTCTCCTTGAATGAATGAACGAAGACAAACTTTTTTGTTAAAAGCACGTGCTATTCGATTCTGATAGATTTCCAAGTGGTGCAAAGTGCACAATATTTTCTCATCTAACTGTTCCAATTCATTCAATCGCTTTTGGGATTGCTCATATGTAGATAACTGATCACAAATGTCTACTCTGAGTGAGGGAAATTGAACTTCAATTGGCAAGACTGCTTCCATTCCATATATCAATGAATATGGAGTTGACCGCGTTGCATTGTGGATGGTAGTTCGATAAGCCCATAAAGCATGAAAGAGTTTATCAGTACATGATCTCTTATCTTTATCCACCATATTTTGCAGTATATTTGAAAGTGTATTGTTAAAGGATTCAATTTGGCCATTGGCCGCCGCATGATACCGAGATGAATGGTTGGATTTAATGTTGTATTCTTGATACAATTTCTTCACCTCAGAAGACCAGAAGTTGGTGCCGTTGTCCGTCAATATGGTATGAGGGACACCGAATCTAGTAATGATGTTAGACTTGATGAAGCTAACAATTCATTTAGAATTGACTTTTATGAGAGGTACTACCTCTGCCCATTTGGAAAAGAAATCAGTAGCAGTAAGAATGTACTTAAACTGCTTGGCCGTAGCTGAAGGGTAAGGTCCCACCACATCCATTCCCCATGTGGAAAATGGCCACGGGTATTTAGCTGTATGAATCAACTATGGAGGTTGATGAATGAAGTTGGCATATACTTGGCATGAATGACACTTCTTTGTGAAATTAACAAAATCTTGTATCATTGAAGGCCAAAAGTATCCAAGCCTTCGAATATGATCAGACAGTCTATGTCCAGACTGGTGGGCACCAAATACTCTGGCATGCACTTCATTTATGACAGCCATTGTCTCTTCACCATCAATGCTTCTGAAGAGAACTCCATCAAAACCACATTTGTGGAGAATTTTCTCTAAGTGGTTTGGGCTATCATAAAGAGTAAAATTGACCACACGTCGCCGGATTCGTTCTTTCTCGGCTCTATCAGGTGGAAGTGTTCCATTTTGAAGGTATTCCCAGATAGGTGACATCCATCCTGTAGTATGACCATATAGTTCAGGAATGGGACTAATTTCATTAATTTCCTCTGTTCTAGCTTGAACAAAAGGTGAAATTGCACGACGGTGGGCAATACTGATGGTTGTCTTGTCCCAGTTTGGATCTGCTAGAGATGTGGCTATATTGGCTAGCGCATCAGCTTGAGAATTTTGTGATCTTGGGACATAAGAAAATGTCGGTTCTGAAGGGAATTCCGCCATTAACTCTCTGACGTAATCATACAAAGGGATTAATTCTTCTTTTCTGATGGCATAATCCCCATTGACTTGTTTGATTACCAGGTCTGAATCACCTTTCACCTTTAAGTGATTCACTTGTGCATGGAGCGCTAAATCCAAGCCTGTAATGAGATCTTGGTATTCGGCTTCATTATTGGTACCACCTTCCCACAATAAAAAGGAATAAGGTAACAATGCCTTATCTGGAGAAATGAGCACAATTCCTAAACCAACTTTGTTGAATTTAAGATATTCCATTTTATTCTCTGTTGGACTTCTGGAAGCACCATCAAAATACATTTCCCATCTTTGAGGATTTTCTTGAATAGAGAAAACATCCTCAACATTGACTTCAATATATGAAGACGTGTCTTCCACTGAAGGATGTTCAGCCAGGAAATTAGCCAGAGCTTGGCCCTTTATTGCCTTTTGAGATACATACTGAATGTCGAACTGCTGCAAAATAACTGCCCACCTTGCTAGGCATCCTGTATGCATTGGATGACTAAGGATGAATTTGAGTGGATTATTGCGAGATACCAATTGTACCTCGTGATGTTGCAGGTAGTGTCTTAGTTTCTGAACTACAAAGATTAATGCCAGGCAGCACTTCTCAATACTTGAATATCGGGTTTCTACTTCAAGCATAGTTCTTCTGAGATAGTAGAAGCTATTTTCATTCCCATCATCATTCTTTTGAGCGAGAAAGGCACCCAATGATTGCTCTAGAGCTGTCACATAGAGGATAAGTGGTCTACCTTCAACAGGTGGCATGAGTACTGGTGGACTCAAGAGGTATTTCTTGAGAACATCAACCGCTTCTTGACATTTTTCAGTCCACTGGTAAGTGACTCCTTTCTTCAATAATTTGGTAAAGGGTAAACTTTTGCCTGCCAAATTGGCGATGAAACGCCGAATATAGGCTAAGTTTCCTTGAAGTCCTCTTAATTCTTTCAAATTTTGAGGAGGTGACATACCAAGGATTGATTTTTTCTTCTCAGGATCGACTTCAATACCACGATGGCGTACAACAAAGCCGAGGAATTTTCCTGAGGTTACCCCAAAAGCACATTTTAAGGGGTTCATCTTCAAATTATGTTGTCGAATCTTGTGGAATATGACTTCCAAATCAGCCAAGTGATTAGAATGTTGTTTGTATTTAACCACCAAATCGTCTACATATCATTCAACAAACTTCCCTAAGAAAGGTTTTAAGATACGATGCATGGCGCGTTGATATGTTGCACCTGCATTCTTTAAACCAAAGGGCATCACCCGGTAACAAAACACACCTTGAAGAGCTCTGAAGGCAATAGATTCCTCATCTTCTGGGGACATTCGGATATGATTATATCCGGAATATCCATCCATGAAAGAAATTACTTCATAGCCAGCTGTCGCATCAATTAAGAGTTCTGTAATCGGAACTGGGAAATCATCTTTTGGACAATACCGATTAAGATCTCTGAAATCGATGCAAACCCTAATTTTCCTGTTCTTTTTCTTTACAGGGACAATATTAGCCAACCACTTGGGATACTGAACTTCTCTGACGAAGTTAGCTTTGATCAGATTATCCATTTTAGCTTCAATTTTGGAAGCATAAGTTGGGTGTGTTCTTCTCGCGGCTTGGTTAAATCCTCGATGTTCTTTTGGTAAACCCAAATGATGGGTAGCAACATCAGAATCAAACCCAGGCGTTTCTGTATAGTTCCAAGAAAAAATATCTTTATTTTTCTTTAGAAAAGAAATATACATCTCTTGCTCTTCAAGGGTCATGGCCGCACTAATTAATGTGGGGCGTGGATTTTTCTTTATACCCAGATTTACTTCTCTGAGTTCATCCACAGTGGTAGAGATACCCTCTTCAAATGCTGAAGGAGCATCTCTAAGATCATCCTCTTCCTCTTCATCACGTGTTATTTCTTCCGTTTCTACTTGCATAGTAGATGACAAAACGAAATTATCATGATCATAAGAGATGTCAACATTTTCACATTTTGATGAAGAAGCTTCCATTTCCGACCCTATTGATAATAAGGGGTCTTCTTTGGGAAATAAAGAGGAGATGATGGATTGAGAATCGACATCATTATTCACCTCTAATGTTGCTATAACTTCTTCTGGACTGATTCGTGAAGTATAGAATTGTTGGACTTCAGTAGATGAAATGAAAACATCACCACTTATGCTTTCATCATTGTTTGGTAGGTTACCAATTTCTCCCATGTTGTCTGGCTCGATTGCCATAATTGACATTATGGATCATTCCATAAGAGTATTTTGATTTGGGCCTATTTTTTCAATTTTACTGACAGGTAACACATAATCTGTACTCACATGTGTAAATGGATTTATTGTAATCTTCTCCAAACCATATGGGGCATTAACTTTGGTAATTTCCTTTATTGTAGATTTCCTTCTTCCCTTCATGTGATAAAATTCCGCCTCAATGTATTGATACTCACATGTCTTGAACGTGGCCTTATCACCACACAATGTTCCAACTTGACCATTGAAATAGTATTTGAGACATTGATGGTATGATGAAGGGATAGCTGCATAATGATGTATCCAGTGTCTTCCAAGCAACACATTGAAAGCTGAGTCTTGATCAACAATCATGAAATCCGAATTGTATACAAGATCTCCAAACTGAGTTCTGAGTGTAACATTTCCCAGTGGTTCTTGTTCATTTTTATCATATCCTTGTAACATCATTGTAGAAGGAGATAAATCAGATTCCGTGAGGCCCAATCGACGAAGTGTACGAATGGGCATTAGGTTGACTCCTGAACCATTGTCAATGAAAGCTCTTCAGATATCTATATCATTGACTTTTCCAGATAAGTATAGAGTTTTTATATGCCCATGCACAACATCATCATAATCTCTATCAGTAAAAGATATCACTGCATGGTATTCTATAGGATTATTCTCTATGTGATAGACTTCAGCTGCAGCAATTTCAGCTTCAAACTCATGAGGACTTGACAAAGCTTTGATGAATTCTTACCGAAGATCTTTTGAAATATTCAAAGCATCAAAAATTGAAAACATGGCTGGTACATGGGAACAGTGTTTCAATACATCATACTTTTCATCTAGAGGTCTGTGTTTCCCAACAGGAATATACGGTTTAGCAGGTACCTTGGAAGCAGATGCTTTGGAAGCTGATGCATCTTGTATTGGGATAGAAGTTGGCAACATCCTTGGTTTTGGAATATTAGACTGATTAGATCCATTTAATTTCTAAGATAAAGAAGATGGAACCTTTAATCGATATTCCAAAATAACTGTGCCAAAACTGAGTTGGCCATTGGTAGAAGAACATGCTTGTTCTTTTTGAGCACGCTGAAGGTCTCTACCACGAGTTTCTGCTGCATACACAGTGCTAGTAGGGGTAGAATTAGAGTAGTGGCTTCGGAAAGATCCATGTCTTACCCTATATCCTAAACCTTTATAACATCCTTGGATTCCCTTATTTGATACAGGGAATTCCGGCTCATCAAGACTGGAATATGGATCTGTTAATTGAATCATATTAACAGAGCCGAAGATTAACTCTTCGTCTGATAAAGATTCTTCCTGATTAGCCTGTATAGGTTGTGCCGTTTGATGGGGTGGTGCCCATTGCTTTGAAGTAGATGGCATAATTTCTACCAGAGTCAAAGACAATTTAGGCTTTGACACATACTCATCTTCTTATGATTCTTTTTTCTTCTTTGAATCAAGCCATTTCGTTGAGGTTTTTCCCTCTGATGAAGAGGGTTTTACCGCAATATTCATGGTAGAAGACACAATTAGTTTCTTTAATTGTGTTCTCAATATGGAATGAGTCCGATTGATTGTCTTTCTGACCATCCAAACATCATACTTCTGTGCATTTCTTCTTTTGACTTCTTTCCATTCACCTTCTTCCTCTGGAACTGTAGCAGTGAAACTGGATACCTGAGTCGAAGAACCTTTCAACCTGACTTGTCCCAAGTCGACCATCTTTTGCAGGAGGTCATTAAAGAAAAAACACTCCTCGATGGGATGCCCTAACATTTGATGAAAGGGACAATAATTGGGATGGTCTTCATCTCCTTCCTTGTTTGGCCTCTTGGGCACTGGTAATTGAACCAAATTATTTTCCAGAGCTGAAATGAAGTAACCAGGAACCTGCTCATTTCGGAAAGAGTATTTTTTACTCTTCAAATCCTCAAATTGTTTTTATTGTTGATCTTTTTGATCAATTGGACGAAACAACCTTTTTTGTTGGCGTTCAGGAGGTGGATCTCTTCGAGAAGATGAAGGTTTTGAAGTAAAAATAGGTACATGTGCTTGTTTAAGCATAACTGTAGTAGTCTCCGCTTTACCCATTCTCCTTCCTGGAGATAATGGAATTACATGAGATTTATCATTATCCTGTATAAGGGAATCTACAATCTGTTGAGCGATTGAAGTAATGTCTCAAAACCCTCCTGTGTATTTCACAGGGATCAATGGCTTGCGTAATTCGTCACGCAAATTTGCCTCACAGATTGGCAACAGTTCCTCCTGAAGAAGTTCTAAACTCAGGGAATGTGTTAATACCTTCTAGCGATCAATGAAATCAGGGAATATTTCATTCTCCCTTTGCTTGCATTTTGTAAGATCGAAAACTATCATTTTTGGCAAAGTTGAGCTGAACTGAAGAAGGAATTTTTGACGAAGATCCTCCCATCCAATGATTTACCGGGATTACAAGCTTGTATACCAGACCAAAGCTGGTCCTTGCAAGGTTCGCACGAAGCATCGGATTTTCACTGCTTCATGCTATTCTGGAGTTCCCATCATAGTATCACAACAAGACACGTAATGTGTCAAATGTTGTTCAGGGTCGCATGATCCATTGAATGTAGGGGAAACAGGGTTTCGAAAACTGGATGGAGGAGAAATTGAATCTATCCATTCAGGGTAAACTTTATTATCAGGTTGAACTTTAGCCCTTTTCCCTTAAATAGTTTCTAACCGAGCTATTAATGACTCAATAGTAGTTATCAACTTTTGAGAAATATCCGGTTGAACTTGGTTTTGGGTAGGTGCAATGAATGGAGCTTGGACAGATGTGGTGGTTGGTGATGCAACTAATGGTAGTGCTTCCAACCGTTGTTGCACTTGACCCGTATGATTAGACTTCTGAGGGTGTACTGATAAAGGATGATATTCCTGATCCATCTCAGTAACTGCAACAAATTCCTTTGGCTGTCGGACTCCAGCATTTTTAAGCAGAAGACTACTCTGAAGTAGTTCTGCATTCAACATTCTTAATTCTTTCATTTCTTCTTCCTCTTGTGCAAACCTTTTCTCTAATGACAGCGATTGAAATTCTCCAGAGGAAGGATATGTAACCTTATTATTTCCCTTCCCTTTGTTGGATACCTTTTGGAGAGAGGTAAGTGGATTACCTAGGTTCTGAGTAAATATTTGACTTTGTGTACGCACACCTTCTTCATTTGTATCAGGGCGTACATTTTCTTGAGCAAGATGCTCTTCATCTAAGTCCCCTGAGTGAACCTCCTCTGGTGGATTAGAAACAACGGAATTGATGACATAGATTAATTCATAATGCATTGCATCCATTCTATCAACATTTCTATGATATTGTCTTCTTTCATGTCTTTGATGAGACATTGCCTTTTGTTGATTCAATCTTTTAGGAACGTCTTGACGAGCTATAACATGGGGGGAATCTCCTGATATTTTGGCTCTTCGTTCCTCTTGTGGCTTATTCCCCAATCGAGAAAAGGCCGACATTCTCTGAGGAGGGGATTGATGATTTGAAAGAGTCCCCAGTCTTGTGAACTGGGGATGTTCCTGCTATCTCCGCTCAACTCCTCGAATCCCATTTGTTAAATATGAGGGTTGGGTTAAAGAAGTCCCCAGTCTGACAAGCTGGGGTGTCTCTTGACATGCTATGTCTGATATATTCTTAAAATCTCTCTTGATCTTGCGAACATTAGTTCGGAAATTAGCTGGATGAATTAACCTATATCCACATTTATCACCTGGTTCAACAGACCGTTGGATGATTTCCGAAATTTCTGTCATTTGATGATGTGTTTGCTCTATATGAGAGGCTTGTGCAATATTCTCGCCTGCTTGATGTAGGAGAAATTCAACAACTTGTTCCCTATATTCTTGACTTTGAGAGTAACTAGTTTAATCCTGTTCTTGAGCATGTTTTTGATTACATACAAATCCCATTGACTGTGGCCGGCCATGGGCAATAACATTGCATGAGACCATTTTCGGCGGTCTTTGCTGATTGTAAAGCACTGTGAAATGTAGTGCTCTGTGAACACCCCATCCTCTGATATGAATACCATATGGATCATTGACAATTAACTGATGCAATTTTCTTAGTGCGCCAAGGCATGAACGTTGAAGGGTTCTCTGCTGCTTTTCAGCCTTTGGATACCGAGAGACTGATAGAGATACCAAATCAATCTGACGTTGTAGCCCTTCTATTATCTTAAGATGATGTTCATATTCATCATAAGATAATACCTTCTTCTTCAATTGACAAAGAGTTTTCCTTATGTTGAGACGAATATCATGTATTCCATCATCCGTCAACATCTTTGGAATGTCGTACTGGGAGTCAGCCAAAGGCCAAAACATGACTGGTACCTCACCTTTCGCCAATTTTTTTCTCATGTTCAGCATTTCCTCTTTATCATTAAATGAAGATTCTTTTACCTGTTTTGACCAGATATGGTGTTTCTTTGTTTCTTCATCGGGGTCAACAAGATTGGTAGAGATATCATTGATCAAACTAGAAGATTCATGACTTAGGGGTGGTTTGGAGAATGACCTACACCCTGGGCTATCTTCTGATTGAGAAAGTATTTCACTTGTTAGTGATAAAGAATCAGACATGACCGGTTTCTCATTTTCAAGTGCCTCAAGATAATAGGGCTTTCCTGGCACTACATTTTCCACTGGAGTATTTTCCAAGCAATGTGAATCACTACTGCGGAGAGGACTTTCGCAGCAAAGTTCATCATCATGGGGAGGACCACCATAATGGGTTACTGCAAAAGATGAGATCTCTAGCTCGTTGGTCTTCTGACCACACAGAGGGTTCCTGTGCCTCTCATTTGAAGATAAAACTTCAAGATTGACCGAATTTTCATGAAGCAATCCTTCATGAAGAAATGTCTGTTGAAGACTATCAGAATTAATGTTCCCGTTATTGAGAACTGAGGGAGTAGAATCTTGAATTCCAACAGATAAATGTCTGAGGGCTTCAAGAACTCCAGCATCGAGAAAGGACTTGTTACAGATTGGCCTTTGATCTCCTGATTTTGCTGGGTGGATCTTTTTCATAGATGCCTTCTTACTCGATTTGGAAACCACTTGTTGACGAAATTGGTTACTCTGAGTAGGTGTATGTGCCTAATCAGGAAATATGGTCATGTTAGGCTGACGATCTCCACTCAAATAAGGTGTCTGTGCCTGACTTAGGTGTCCGTATGATATGGGGGAGTATGCCCCAAAAGCCTCATGGACTGGAACGGATGTGTGTGTCTATTCCGGAGTGAATCGTTGATGTGTCACTCCACTTCTAGGGATAGATTTATGTGTCTTTCCCTGAGATGATGCTTAAGTTGTTATGATATCAAGGAAAGAATCCAGAATATGTGCAGGAATTTTCTTCTGCTCTTTCACCGTTGACAAAATATACTTGGTGAATTCAGCTGCCGGAACAGGGATATACGTCCATTCCGAGCTTGGAGTAGGTGTATGTGCTAGCTCCTGTCCTCCTTTTCTTATCAGTGAATACTGACAGTACTGAAGTGTGGTGGCAGAGAGTTGAGTCTGCCTCCTGTTTGTCATCGGGGCTTTCCGACTGACTTCTCCGTGCGCTACCAAGCGATATTGTTGGTAGGCTTGATTAGTATTAGCATGTGTATATTCCGGCTGATTACACTTCACCAAAAGCGGTTGACGAGATCCATCATATGTAGTCAGACGAGCCTGCTAACTAACTGATGATGTATAAGCAGTTGTATGTTCCTGCCTATAGTACTACGCCAGAATTGCCTGGCGGGATTGGTGTGATGCTGGCAGACGAGTCTGGTGGACAGCGGAATTAAAACGGGCAGGTGTGTGTGCCTGCTCGTTGTTCTCCACCAAGTTAAGTTGGTGGGATTCTCTGGAGATGGAAGGGATGATAACATTCCCATTGTTAACCAGATTATGCCTCTGGCGGTTCGTCTTGACTTCTCGGGTTTGAAGAACCTGAGCCGAAAGCCTGGAGTTGGTACCCTCATCATGTTGAGGGCTCACTACCACACGAGTCTTGTGGCGATTGTTGATGGGAGCCCGCGGGAAGGACTCTTGTCTTTTGGATTAAGGCCCTGAGGGACCTTCTCATTCACTTCCTCAGAGTAAGGGAGTGAATGAAAATTGTGTTTCAGGGATAACGACCAGAAACAGTTGGAGACAGTATTTAGCACCGCCTGCCTCTTGATCCCTGGTCGTCGTTGTCCAGATGACCTGTGTGAGTTGTTCACTTGGAGTGCCTGTCGGGCAGCCTCCAGAGTTGGGATGGTACCGTGTTGACGGTACTCCTTAACCAGCGCATTTGATACCCAGCGTTGAAGATGCTGAGTAGGTGATGTCATCCTCAGAGCGAATGACGATCCAGTAGGAATAGTAGCATTGGTATTTGCAGCAGCAGTATTCACAAGTGTGAATTTTAGAGCAGCCATTATGGAAATACAGAAGATCTTGGAAAAGAGTGCATGTTTGATATAACAGATGTAATCAAGATAAATTCAGACACTTCATCCTTTGGATGAGAACATACGTCAATGATTGTTTTTGTTAGCCCTCTTACTAACTTTTAAATATGGGCTTTATCAAATAGGTAAAACACCACTTTAACTTTTTTAAGGATTCACATCGGGTTCACCATTTTTGTTTCCCTCGGAATTCGGGGATGACATATGGGATGGGAGATTCAAATTTTCCGATCGGTTTCTATCGGGTTAGTTCGTAGAACTGGAAACATCCAATGATTCCACATCCATTTGGACCTACTTTCGAAAGGTAGGCACTAATTAGTTTGTGGACTAATGAGGCTTAGGAATTTGCATTGGTCGAGAGGATGGGAGGTCGGACTCATCACACCTTTTTTAGGGGAATTATTGTCTACTCTGGGACTCTCTTTATAGATTTAAGTTATGTTCGTGAATCCTTATTACATTACCAAGTATAAAATGATATTTCCTTTTGTTTTAACAATCAATGATTAAATATGTACGAAATTTTGAGAATATTTTATATGTATTCTAGGTTCTTCATCAATAGAGAATCATCTGTATCTATTTATAGATTCTTGGTCAATGGTATCCTTCAAAACATTTATATAAAAGTCTCTTGGTCATTATGATGACCAGGCTGGTTTTAAAGACACTCAGTGGGGCACTTGAAGTTTATCGTCATTCAGAAGGACATGGATTATTTCAAAGTTGGGATCGAACCCGCAGATGGGCTACCTACGTATCCTTTGTTTTGGGAAAGGAATCAGAATCCACGTAGTTCGAGAAATAGAGTATGATATTTATGATTAATGGCTCAAAGAAGGATTTCATAATTACTTTTACCCTCTACGCTCACGCGAGTCATGCTCAGTGGGAGAAACAAGAGGTATCGGTACTAAGATAGACAATTGGTCCATGAAAAATGTAATCATAAGAAATGATTTGGGGCTTATGTATGTATGACTGCCCAAATAAATGAAGGTTAGGATTTACTTTAGGGAGAAAATCCAGGAACATTGTCCATAAAGGTATATGTGCTTCACATAGATTTTGAATACTCTAACTTGGGACTTATTCCTCAAAAGGAAACCCAAATTAAGAGAGGGTTGATAATTGGGTTTTACTCCTAAGAAGGAATCCCATATCAAACGTAATTAAGGACTGGTTAAAGAGAATTTTGGGGGACTTGGGGCTTATTCTTGATATGGAAGCCCAGATTTATGGCTGGGGCTTATTCCTAACAAGGAAGCCTAGATTAGGGGACTTGGGACATACTCCTGAAAAGGAGGCCCAAGTTTGAAGGATTTATGAATGGGGCTTATTCCTAACAAGGAAGCCCAGGTTAAAGGATTATGATTGGGACTTACTCCTGAAAAGAATTCCCAAGTAAAGGAATTAAGGTTTGGGGCTTACTCCTGAGGAGGATGCCCATGTTTGGGAACATTAGGAATTTGGGGCTTACTCTTGAGGAAGATGCCCATATTAAAGGACTTATAACTGGGGATTATTCCTAAAAAGGAGACCCAGGTTAAGGATTCTGTCATCTTAAAGGATGAGGTTGAATGAATGAACTCTCAATCTTTGGTGACATAAAGATGTATAAATCACTATGTTTTGAGAGATATTCCACATAATTCCTTTCAAATAAGGAAGGAAAATCAAGAAATCATGCCATAAATGGCTTTGAAGAGTATCTTGAAGACTGAATCTTGAAAAGGAAAGGTGAAATGGCTTAAGAGGGGTGAAATGGGAAAGATGGGAACCCAAAAAATGTAGGGGAGCACAAGTCTTGAAAGGCGCACAAGTCTAACGTGGGCACACAAGTATTGGTCGCGCATGTATACTTGCGTGACATGTGGGGTACTTGCGATATTTTTAACCATCATTAAAATACTTGAGCGACTCATTCTTAAAGCCTTTAGAATCCTCTTGAGGTTCTCCCAGTAAAGGGACGAGCATGTTCTATCGAAGGAGTAAAGGCGGTGCACAAGTGTGGCCACTTCCCTTAAGGGTTGGCCACTCAGGCGCGCATGTGTGGATGCATTTCAACACTTAGGCCTTTCTCCCTCTCTTTAGATCTTCTGTTCTAGGTATGAAATTACCTTAGAAGTGTTCTGGAAACTTTGAGAAGTGACTTGGGCGTCGGGAGCTTCGAACCGAGTTTCTGGAAAAAGATCCTCCTTGAATGGGGGGCCCACAGGGTCTATTTATAGGCAGAAGAAGACCTCAAGCGGTTACTGGACGGTTATCACTTATGTCGTGCATGTCACTTGCGCGCCAAGTGAGTCGCGCAAGTACACTTGCGCGACCATGGGGAAACTTGCGCGACCTATGGGAAAAGTTTTATTTGTTCATCCCTTTGTCAATTTTTGATGTTTTCATCAAAGGATGAATCACTTTGTGCTCATATATTCCCCTTTTCCGATCATTAGATTCTGTGAAGAAAGGAGCGTCAACAAGGACATCATTGATGAACATTCCTCTAGTGGTCAATCATTTCAGGGATGGATTACCAGATAAATTTTTAGGTTTTCCTCTATATAGAGGTAGAATTTTCAATTAAACATGGATCAAAGCATCACAGGTGTCCATCCCTCCTTATAATATGGCTACACAATATTTACAAGAGCTCAAGAAATAGTTGGTGGAGTTGCATGCAAAGGATTTCATCTGACCCAGTACTTCTTTGAGGGGTTCTCTTGTCCTATAAGCGATGATGGCAAATGTTACCCTACAACTCTATGTGGATTATAATAAGATGAACCAGTTGATGGTCAAGAACCCATATAGTTTACTGAGTATTGATGAATTCTTTGATCACCTTCGAGGATCACATGTGTTCTCAATGATTGACTTGAGATTCAATTACCATCATTTTCCTGTTATACCATCTGATATATCTCCTAGAAACATTCTAGTTAGATATTTTCTATACAAGTATGTGGTTATGTCATTCGGTCTCATGAGCTCGCTTGTCCTTTTCATGGCATTGATGTACATAGTATTCCATCCATACGTGGATTAATTCATTGTAGACAACGTGGATGATATCTTTTAGTACTATCTCACTCAATAAGGCCATGAAAAAAATCATGAGATTTATTTGAGTAAACTAAGATAGCCTCAGTTATATGATATGATCTCAAAATTCCACTTTTGGATGGACCAAATTCTCATCTTGGGTCAAGTTCTCCCATATACATAAGTATCAGTATACCCAAAGAAAGTGTAAGCTATAGATTATTGAGAGAAGATGAAAATCATTTTTGAGGTACATAGTTTTATAAGGATGGATAGTTACTACATACTAATAATAGTAGTATTTTAATTCTTTTCAACACCACTGATAGGCCTCACTAAGAAGAGTGTGAAGTACATGTGGTCATAGTTTTGTGAGGAATCATGAGATGAATTACCCAACACACGATCATGAGTTGGATGGAGTTTTTCATGACCTACGTTGTTAGAAAATTTATCATTTTGGAAACCATTTTTTGGTTTTTACCAATCAAAAAATTTTCAAATATATCTTTACATAGTGTAATCTGAATTTGATACACAAAATTAGGGTTGGGTACCTTTAATCCTTTGATATTGAACTTGCCTACAGGGATAGGATGGGCAACGTAGTGGCTGATGCATTGAGCAGGAGGACTCAGATATAGGTAGTTTAGGTTTCCAACAGTTAGTGGTGGCTTATGGATTTGTTCTCTGATATACATTTGGAGGTGCACGATAGACAAGGGCATGAGTTTCTTTCTTTTGTAGATGTTACCTACACTATAGTCGATTGAGAGGGAATGGGGAACCTATCAGATTCTTAATGCCATGTCCTACACGAGAGTGTGTCTGGAGTGGAACCTATTCATGGATAGAACATGGGAGAGGATTATATCTTGTGGTTTCAAGGGAGTTTTTGTTTTCAGTAGACATATGTAATGATCTGTTGAGGGAAATTCATTCATTAGTATTGTCCATTCATCTTGGTGTCATCAATATGTTTCAATATCTACACTATCATTATTGGTGGCCTAGTATGAAGAGAGATATAGCGGTTTTAATAATGAGATGTTACACATATCATAAATTAAAGGTACAGAGCCAGTTACCTTTAGATCTTTTACAGGAGGTACCCATTCTCGAGTGGAAGTGGAATGTTGTCGCAATGGAATTGGTGACTAGTTTTTCGAGGTTTCCTTGCGAGAATGATATAGTATGGGTTTTCATTTACAGATTCATGAATGTTTCAAACTGCTTTTATATCAAGGTGAACATGAGTTTTGATTAGCTAGAAAGGTTATAAATCCGCAAGATTATATTTTTACATGGTGTTCCGCAATCCATTGTTTCTGACAGATATTCTCGTCTTATGTCATGGGTCTAGTAGGGATTACAAAGGGCCTTTGGATAGCTTGTACTTATGATTACATCATAGCACCCTAGATAGAGGGCATGTCCATAATTAATGTTCAGGTGTTGGAAGAAATGATTCAGGAATGCATCCTAGATATTGGAGGTTCTTGGGAGAATCACATACATCCAATTGATATTTCATGAAATAATAGTTTTAAAGAATCTTTTCAGATGTCACCTTTTGAGGCATTTTATGGTAGCCTAGGCTGATCACTCTTATATCGCCTGGAAGTAGGAGATGCACCTATTATAGGACCTTATCTTGTCCAGGAGACCATAGATTAGATAGGGATGATTTAGAAGATGATGGATACTACATTGTCATGAAAGATGTCTTATTTTTATTGACGAAGTGGACCTCTGGAGTTCGATGTCGGATATCTAGATTTTCTATGTTTCACAGCGATGATGGGACACAAAACGATTAAAAGAAAGGGAAATATTTTACTGAGATATGTTGGTCCTTTTGAGGTTTTGGAGAGATTTGGTCTAGTTGGCTATCGATTACAATTACCTTAGAGGTACCATGCTATTCCTGGCATCTTCCATGTTTCTTAGTTATGACGTTACTTCTCAGACCGATGTCATGTTTTTTACCCATGGTGGTTAAGTTGGATGTGGATTCATCATACAAGGATCATTCTATCTATATTGGTGATCATAGTGTGATGGTTCTGCCTGGATAATCTATTCCTTTGGTATGAGAGATATAATAGCATGGAAAAGTATGAGATAAAAATTGGCAGAGGGAGGTCGACCTAGAATTACAGTTTCCAGAGTTATTCGAGGATTCTGCTTATACGGTTCCATTCAAGAGAAATTTGGGAACAAATTTATTTAAGGTGGAATGTTTTTACGAACCAGGATATTCTTTTCTGGTTAAAATATAGTATTATGGTGTTATTGAAAATAATATGGGAATATGAAAATATAATGAGAATATTACATGTAATTTTATGTACACATCGTGTATCAGGTAGTCTCGGGTGACCATGTACTTTCCATGTAACAACCGATTAAATTGCAATGTGGGGTGACCTGGTGACGACCAAAAGAAGAGTCATGTTTAGGAAAGTACATGTCGTGTACATTTTAAGAAAAAACCGTGTAATTTTAATGAATATGCTATGTAATTTTATTTTTAATTGTTATATAGGACTGGGGTCACGTCTAATCGACATAAACCTCTTCTTATAGGTTCTTCTCATCTAGGAGCATCAGATACTGACAAATCTTTACTGGGACACTAAATCGTTGTCCTTTCTCTGAAATTATTTCTTTTGGATGTGTTTGAATCGCATATGTTTTTTACTCCTTCATTTACATCATCATCTCATGATTTACCATCCTTCATTAGATTTTCATGGTTGGTCATTTTTGACATTTTTATAGATCTATCACATTCTAGGTCAATTCAATGGCCAAGGACAGAGAATGTTGATTGTACAACACCACAGTAGGTGGTTTGTGCCTTTCTATAATTTATCATTGAATATTATATTCAGAAGCTCCAAATACCCTATAAAGTTTTATTTAGTGATTAGAGATTTTAGCCCTGTTAATGCATGTTATGTTGTGTGTGCCTGGGTAGAGGTTCTCTAATTATGAATATGTTTCTTTTTCATATAGGGATCTATTTCCCATGCTTGTTTTGATTTTAACTCTTGGTATAACCTAGTCTATTATGCTCCTTTCATTCTATGCGATGTATTTTTAGGATGGAGTGATTTTATATTCAGAAGTGATATGCTTTGTAGCTATTTATCCAAGTAGTTCATAAGGTTAACTATGGCTGTTGAACATCGTTGTGCATGATTGACTTACACCAGGTTGTGGGAACATGATGTAGTTAGTCCGTATGGAGAATGGACACTGAGGGTATCCCTATAGTATCAGGTAACTATAACATTACAAGACCATATGTGGGATGTATGTGAGCACTCTCTCATATTGTTTATAGTTACTTGTTGTGACACCACATAGGGAATTGGACATTGAGTGATTCCCTAGAGTGTCTGTAGTATATGGAAGAAAGAACACTTGGGGAATTGATGGTGAGTTCTTCCTCAAATAGTCATTGCTTTCTTAAGACAGAAGGGGGATAGATTGTGTGAGCTTCTTAGGAGGTTCTTATATCCTTGTATAAGTTGAACCAAAGGGGTAAGGCTATGAGAACATAACCATGGGTTACAAGAGATTGTTTGGATGATCTAGAGTGGATAGGCTGTGAGTAATTCTAAGAGGGTTACTTGTTATTATTATATTCTTACTTGATATATGATAATTAATGAAATTGAAACTATTGGATTGTTTGATTTGAGTAAAATCCTTTTTTACTGCTTCACTATGATTATTTCCGGCCATATATATTAACTAACTATTTGGAACAAATCATTGGGTTGTTGCATACTGTGATTCATCTCAAACCCTGTTTGGGTCATTCTTTTGAAACCATAAAGATTATATTGTTGCAGGTATGGATAAATTAATGTGCCCTTCTACATCAGGTACTTGGCTGCTGTGGAGTTGGATATCCTGGGACCAAACCAAGGCTTGTGATGCTGCTTGAGTTTATATGCTTTCTTTTACATTGGTTTAGTGTTGTATTCCAGCACTATGACTTGTTTTGATGTGTCCTAAACATATGTATCATGCATCATTTTTATATGTGCTCTAGTTGTTTATTTCATTGTGTCTTCCACTATTTACTTACTGCATGTTATTAATGCTTCTGCTAGTTTATAGATTTTTATTTTTACTACATTACTCTATTAATGAGGGTATATTATCTCAAGTACCACAACCATGGACCACGCTTATAGACGGAAGCCTCTGGAATTTGGGAAAATGTACACAAGGCCAAGTGACCAAATGGGTATGGGGAACCTCTAGGAAGCACCGAAAACCAGGACAACACATATGACATGATTTAGGGTATTTTAATATTATTATAATATTATTTTCAATTTGGAAGTAGATTTACCCTTTAACTATTGTAAAAATAATAATTATTGAAGTTAATATTAATAATGTATAAAAATAAGAGGTTACTATTTATAAAATTAAGACATGATTATTCTTGAAATTGTAACCATTTTTCCAATTTCAAAACACAAAATTATAGGAAATTAATTAAATATTAATTCTCATTTTAAAAACCAGAAAACTGTGTGTTACAGAAGTTAAAACTACAAAAAGATTTTCATTTTTATGAACAATTCCAATGTAAAATAACATCAAATGAATAAAACTAGATTAAATAACAAAAAAATAATCCAAATCCACATTAAAAATTATAAAAATTACAATCTAACAATACAAATAAATTAGCTGAAAAGGTATTTCAGACATAAAATGATGTATTTCGGACTATTCATTAAAAATGTATTTCATTTGAAAATTACCAAAATTTTATTCAATTTAATGTATGATACCGCGATTCAATAGAAGAAGATTATTTTGTAAAATTGAATGTATTAAAATGATAAAAATATATTTTAAAAGGGTTCACCATAAAAAGTAGGTAAAATGACATTTTATTAATATTAAATTATTTCACACTTAAAATCTGATTCTTTGTTATTTAAAGTCTCCATATTTTATTTGATAAATTTAAAGACATTTAACAAACATTTATAATCATGTTTTTTAGTTATGGTCAATCCCACCAAGACAACTATTATTCATGAACTACCATTTAAAATTATAATAATAATATATTATTTTTTAGTATAAATCAATGATTTTTGAAATGTAAAATTTCAGAGAAACCTGTAGTTGCCTGTTGAGTACGCGTTCAAACATAGAATCCCAATTAATGTAAAATAAATATTTAATTCAAAAATAATTATAAATATCAAAATTTAAAATTCGTTATCTACCTGGGATGATACATCCTTCCCCCCTTTGGGGAATTGTGTACCCACATTATATTTTCATTATAAAATATGTTTTCAAATTTATCCATCACATAATTTTCAGATTCCATGTTTCGTCATCGACCTTATGGTTTTTTAACAAAACAATTACATAATAAATTACCTTATGCAGCTTAACATTATCTCTTCAGTCATGAATTAGTACCAGATACTTCTCATAAGAATGATTCTCTTTAAACTAAACAACATAGGGACTTAAAACATTATATGGATCCTGTATATTCTTCCATCATATTGAGACATGAAAAAATTTGTGTATCGGTAATAAACATGGAGTTAATCAACCATATATATAATTGAACCAAATTTATCTAGGATTTAATGGGGTTTAATGAACTTCAGACTCATCATTAAATTTTTACCAAAATTCATCACACTTTTCAATGGAGAAATTTTGAGAAAGACAAGACTTACTAAACCAAAAGAATGATCCTTCCTCCGGTAATCCGCATATCTTTTTTTCCTACATTGTGCTGTTCTAATGGGATTCTAAATCATCTATTATTTTTCTAAAATATCTTGTACAAATTCTGGTCCCATAAACATTATTTTAGCCACTTCATTCCAACAAGATAGAGTTTGACCCCACAGTCAATATAATTTCTCAAATGGAGACATCCCTATACTAGAATGTAAACTGTTATTAGAAGAAAACTCTACTAAAAAAAGATTGTGATTCCCACTTATATAGTAATCTAGTGAACAAGAACGAAGAATATCGTCAATTGTCTATGTTTTTCATTATTGACTACCTATCTAATTAAGGATGAAATGTTCTACTAAAATTTAATTCATTTCCCAATGACTTCTCATGGGATTTTCAAAAGATAGATATCTACATGGGATCACAATCCGATAGAATGAATAGGGGAACTCAATGAAAACTCAATATCTATTTAATATAAAAATTCAAATATTTATCTAGAGACCGAGAATCTAAAATTGATGAAAATGAGCATATTTAGTCAATCAATCAACCATAAACCATATTCCATTGATACCTTGAGGTTTTTTGGGTACCCCATTACAGAATTCATGGACACATTTTACCATTGGCACTCTAACATTGGAATAGGATGAAGAATTCCATTTAGTAACTGCTTCTCTAGTTATTCCTTCTAAAAAATCGAACACTTCACAATAAATAAACAAAACATATATTCATTCCATCCCACCATAAATCCACCTGAAGATCTCTGTATATCATAGTGATTCTCAGATGAACTGAAAAAAATAACTATGAGCTTCATATAATAACTGTTTCTTCATGTATGAATATAAAATATCATATTATCTATTTCCATTCCCCAAATCATCATATTTCTCAATGTTAAATTCAGGTAACATACCATTCTTAACCGATTATACCTTTTTCATTAACTCACATTCTATTTTCTAGACATTCTTAATTATGTATGACAGCTGTGATTTCACTTTCACCTAAAATAAAAAATTGGAATTCCCTACATCAATAACATTTAATCCAAATTTTATTAGATCAGAAACCAAATGATATTATTCAAAATGTAGCATGGTTAATGTAGAATTACTCTTTCAACTCAATGTTCCATCAACATTATTTTTTCATTACAGGACGAAAATGGATTAGGTAATAATAATCATTATTTAATTATAGACATATCTTCTATCTCATGTTTAATTCATTTTTAGTGAATATATATTTCAATATGTTGTAATCAGTATATATTTCACACTTTAGGCCATAAAAATGAGGCCTCCAAATTTTTATTTAAAAAACAACAACATCTAAATCCAAATCTTGTGTATGTTAATTTAACTAAGTAGGTTTCAACTGACATGAAGCTTATAAAATTTCCATATCATTAATCATTTTTATACTACCATATCCTTTAGACAATGCATCACCATTGATAACATATTCACCATTCTTCGAAGGAAAGGCCAAAACTGTAGCATTTATTAATCATAATTAGAGTTAATTAAAAAAATCATCACATTATTTTTTCCTAATAAAAATAACTCTAATACATTTTAACATATTTAGGGGGCTACAAAACCATGTAATGTTTTCAAAATTATTTTTTTAATAACCAGTTAAACCCTGAAAAATATTAATATATGTGATATTGGAAGGTCTTGGACACTCTTCAATGTATTTATTATAAGGGTCATGAATTATTCCATATTTATAAAAAATATATAGAATGAAATAATTTTATTTCAAAAAAAAACTCTTACTAAATGTTATATATAGTCTAGTTTATTTTATGGATTTCAAAAAATTTCTTAAGATAGTTTTATGTTCCTATCGGCATTATGAATATACCATGATATCAACTATAAAAACAATAACAAACTGATCAAGAAACTGATGAAATACTCAATTCATGAGATTCATAAATACATAAGGTGAATTAAATAACCTAAAGGGAATGACTACATACTCATAATTCCAATATATCGTTCAGAAATATGCCATTAGAATATCATCCTCAATCTCATTCAGCTTATATTTCTCAGACCTCAAATCAATCATCAAAAAATAATTGTTTCTCTAGTGATGATCAAACAAATCAACGATATGACTCAACATATACTTTTTCTAAATAGTAATGTTAATTAAGGTCATGCAGTTAATACATAATCTCATAGAAACATATTTCTTGTTTTACAAATAAAACAAGAGCACCCCAAATTAATGTTCTAGGTGAAATAAAATCATTGTATGATAATTCATACAACTTTTTTTAAAAATACAGATGTTCTACAAGAGAAATTAGATAATGTGGTTTAGAAAAAGGTTCTTTACATGGAAGTAAATCAATTGTAAACTCAACCTCCATATTGGGAACCATACCAAGCAAATAAACAAGAAAAATATCTTTGAGTTCCTTCACCAATGGAATGGCACCAATCAAAAATGTTTCCTTCTTTGAGAAAACACGAGCTAGTTAACATTCACTGCCATCATTAATCAATCATTCAACTTCTTGATATGTTATCATAGGTATGAAATAATTTAATAAAAATTTCTTTGCATTATAATATATTTTATCATGATAAAATGAAATCCAATACATACCAAAAATGATATCAAATTTTACTATGGAAAGTTCAACAAGATTTGCATGAAAGACTATCCCATTAATGATAATATGATAATTCCTATAAACAGTGGTTTCATTAAAACATACACCTGGAGTTTTTTACCAAATGGTATAATTCCTTCCATTAGGTTCTATATACAATTTACATAAAATGAAATTATAAATGAATGAATGTAAATAAACAGATTCAAATAGTGTGTTTTCTTATTTTGATGAAATATATAACATACCATTCAACACATCATATGATAGTTCGACATCAGTAATAGAAGTTTCAAATGCTTTTTCCATGTCATTATTCATTCAATATTTTGGTCTCAGCCCTTGGTAATCACCTTCGGACACACATTGTCATAATGTCTAAATTCATTTCAACTATATCATCTTAACTCTAGTGTGTCATTGACTACCTGATCATCTTCCTTATAGTTACGAGCAATATTTCAAGTCTTACCACATCATAATCACTTACTGGAAATTGAGATTTATTCTCCAGTATACTTATTTCCACACTTTTCACAAGCTTGAAATTTGGATTTCATACATCTAGGCTTCTTTGATGAATTCATTCACATTGACTTTGAAATAGATCCCTTATTTTGTTTGCTATCACAGAACACATGTTCTTTAGAAAATTACATTTCAACATTATCAGCTCATAAGACATGTTACTCATAGTTTGTTAACTCATGGGAAGATAACACCCTTCAATATTTAAACATCAATACAGAATAAAAACCATTTATCTTACAATATATATCTCAGATATAATTTGGTACATACCATGACAAACGAGTGACAATTTCTTCATATGTAGTAAACAAATTATCCCCTTTATGTCTCAATTCCTATAATTGATTTTCTATCTTATTTATAATAGTCTTATAAAGGTATATTTCAGGGAAAATTTTCTAAAATTTATCTCATTCTATGGATTCATTCTCCTCACATCCTCAGATATTAGTAATCATTCACGACCTATGATCAGCTTCACCATCAAAAATATAAACTGATATACTAATATTTTTATTATCTTGACAACCAATTACATAAAAATTAATTTACAACACTTTAATCCTCCCTTCTTTCTCATTATAGTAAATTTTTCGTATGAATTATGGGGGTGTTGCCTCATGAAATGTTCAACGATTGACATATGTCTCTATGGTTTGTCTAGTAGATCTCATGAATTGACACCACCAGCATTTATCACCTAAGTCAACTGATACATTACTGCATAAAATAGTTCAATTTTGATTTCGGGCCTATCAAGATTTTGAATTGGAATGTTGTTTCCCTATTTATACCCTCCCAACACATCTACCGTGTTTTTTATGGAATAAAATTCTAAAAAACATATCTTTGACGAAGCATTGTTGTTATATTAAAATGATATAACATTTCAATTCCACCCTAAAGTAAAAAAAATCATTTCTAGATATTCTATTAATAATATTATACATCCATCATTTATCTAAACCATCCTCTTATAAAAAATATAAGGCCACATTCTTGAACATTATATAATCTTGAGTTAATTCAATAATTGGGTTTTGTAATTCACATCAAGGATATTTTAAAGTTAAAAAATTATAGAATTTGGTCAAAATTATAAAAAACATCTTGATTATTTCAAGCTGACACTTCTACACATTTTCAATTTTTATAAAATTAATATATTTAAAATGAAATATGAAACGTTTTATGTTTTAACAACACTACTTTTCCTTGATTCCATCTTTGACTATATTCTTCAGTATTTTATGAAAAATACATGTAAAACATGGAAATAGTATAAAAAGAACAATAAGGGATACATAAATAAATAAATCTATTAGTCTTGTAAAAACATGTAAACCTATAAAACATTATTATAATGTAATACATTTCACCCTTAAGAGGTAATTAATATACTTCACTAAATATATGCTCATTTCTAACACTTTTTGCAACAAAAAATATTAAAATACTTCATATAAAAAGATAAATATGGCATATAAAGGTACCTTCAGACATAAATATACATAAATAGAATAACCATAACATCTACTTCCCCACATAACACTAAATGGAATAACCATATTGCCGACTTCCATACATATCAAAAATAGAATAGTTATACAGTTGACTTCCATACCCAATGAATTAGATGTTAAAACGTGACCACATGCCCATAGATTATCATGGAACCACCCATAATTTGGATTATCATGTAACCACCCATCATTGGATTATCACGTAACCACCCATAAAACATCTAAGCACCAATATATAATCCCAACAACAAAATATTTAAAATTTAAATATTTAAAAAATAACATTTTATCTCCGATCAGAAGAAATATTTTCATTATATTGAAAAAAAATGATTTTCAAAATCCATTTTTAATAACAAAATACATAAAAAGGTTATATGGTTTTTATTTTCCTTTTAAAGAAATTACATTTTGTTAAGAAATTCGAATATCAAATAATGCTCGTGAGGAACAGAAGGCCATTATCATTGAATACGTTTAAACATTCCTTTTCTCAATTTGTAAAAAACTTCATAGAAAAAATATTCCCTTTGAATGAAATTAAATTCAAAGGGGATTATTTTACAACTTACTAAATAAGGAGGTGTATATTGTAAACATATTCCTCAATAAAAGGAGATTGAGATGATGTCCCTTAGCTTGCTTCTTAATCATCATATATGTTCCCTGTTATTCCTAAATAATAAACATAATTTAATTTATAAAATTTTCAGAACCTAATTCTTAATTATTATTCCATTAATATCACTTATTAACATGTTAATATTTTTAATTATTTATGTTAATTTAATTTGTTTTTTTTTGATATTCGATACTTGAGTAAAAAATGAACTTTTTATCATTATAAATTGTCCAAGTGGTGAAAATTAAATTATCCCGAGAATGGTATTCATGATAGAGATATCATATATATCATATATATAGTGTATATATGTATTTATTATAGTCAATAACATTTGGTGATATGAAATTAAATGAACTATTCAATGAGACGGTATGTTGTAAGTACGCATGAATTCTAGTTTCATTTATTTATCATATTAATAAAATTAGAACCAAATGATAAGTAGTTATATTATAATTATATTATATAGTCATATTATATTTAAATGATACATATTTTCATTAATGACATCCCTTATATGTTCTATGTTTGTAATGAACGATTCGTATCACAATGAAGAGGCGATAGTCTGCTCTCCCTTATATGTAATTACAGTATTTACATTCCTTGAAGAGTATAAAGGTATGTTTTTAAAAAAATTTAAATTATCATAGAGACAATATAAAAATAATATATATCATATACTAATAATGTTCTATCATAATAGCCTCTATGGAAGTTTGTATGGGAAAATTGAAAAATCATTGTTTTGTGAGGAAACAGTTTGCCGTATACAGAAATAGTATGGTCGTATCCATTAAAAGGAGGTGAGTGTAATTGAAGTTATAATCTTTATCATTACAAAATCCTTGTATATTTTGGGTAATGTTATTATTTTTTAATCAAATAAGAAGAATATTATAGTGTGTGAAGATGTAAAATAATGGAAAAGAACATTAGAAAAGTGGACACCTATAAAACATCTAACACCAATTGATTTGAGAAAAAATGATTTCTTGAATTGAATTATGCCTAATTTATGGATTCTAATAGGAATATAGTGATTTTGGGAGTTTATATTGATTGTTTTTGGAAGATCCAAGGAGTATGAGTGGTGTGATTAAATTGGTATATGAGATGTCCTTTAATAAGAGGGAGGAGGGATCTTTAAGAAGGTATTGAATTAGTATATTATTATAAAATGATTTTAGGTCTCATATAGATTTGAAGTCATTTATTTAAAATAAAATATTTTTTTGAGTCGAAAAAAGCCCAAACAATTGATTATAGATAATTTTACGTCACATATTTAACCTATTCTTAAATAATTGACCATTAGTTAACTAGTTTGACTCTTACCATGTCTTTTTGTATATTCATACTATATGGTAAATATACAAACTCTAAAAATTCCAATCCATCCTCATGTTGTTCATTAATGAAATTCTAAATATTATATATGTCATTTAACAAAATATTTTATTATTAAGAATATTATATAATTTAGTAAAATAGTATTTTAGTAGAAAATGCATTTATGTCAATTGTTATTCGATTTATGTCATGAATATTTAAAAAGTACATAAGAAAATGATTATTTCGTGAAAATCATTATTAATTCAAATATTACAAGTTATAATAATTCATAAGATTCTATGATTAATATAAAGTTTCAAAATATATTAAATTTAATATTTATAATCTCATTTTTTTAAAACATTCATTGAAAAGGTAATCACTACATCATCATTGCATCATAAAAAATTATTTATTTTAGGTATAAAAATTATAAATACAATACAATAATGGATGGATTTTTTTAGTGTTATATTGATTATTTATTGTATAAAATATCACCTATATAACCCCTTGTACTAAATATTTTACTAAAAGATAAATTTTTATGTTACATTTTTCTTTATATTAAATAAATTTTTATAAAATGTCATTTTCATATCTATATGGCCCCACGGGGTCCCAGAATCTACAAAATATTTATCATGGCCAAAAATATCTCATAGAATAGTATGAGGGAACGTTTTAAGGTATTATATTATTATTATTATTTTATTTTTATTTTTATTTTCTAGATTTACCATTTAAAAATGGTAAGAAAATAATTATTGATGTTACTATACATAATGTATTAAAATAAATGGTATGTATTTAAAAAATTTAAACCTCATCATTCAAAATATGGAATAAATTATTTTTAATTCAAAACACAAAATTTTCATTAATTAATCTAGAATTATTTATCGTTTTCAAAACCATGAAGCGTGTTTTCCGGAAGAAAAAACAACAAAATTATTGACATGTGTTTATGTTATATTTCAAGGTAATATTTCTTAAAAAGACCAAAATTGTATTTAATGAGAAAAATATAATTCAAATAAAATATAAAAACTATTAAATGTACAATTTAACTATATGAATATATTAGTTGAAAATTAATTTTTGACATAAAATGTTGTATTTTTCAATATTCATTAAATAAATAACATTATACGAAAATTACAATAAATTTTTCCAAAGTATATTCTGATTTATTGATTCAATTGAAAACGTTTATTTTGTGAAATATAATATATATGTGTTAAATATACTACATTTAAATTGTATTTTCCATCAAAAGACTATAAAATGACCTTTGAAAAATATTAGATTATTTTAAACATAAAATCAGATTTATTCATATTTAAAAATCTAAAAATTATTGGATAAATGTAAAGATATTTTTCAAAAATGTATAATAATATTTTATTAAGTTATGTTCAATCACTATAATACAATGTCTATGTGTTAACTACAATTTAAAATAAAAATATTATTATATTATTATTTGGTATTACTCAACGTTATATGAAATGTAATATATCAGAGAAAGAAACTATTTCATATTTAATATTCTAGCAGACATATCATCCCGTTTAATGTAAAATTAATATTTAATTTATAAATGTTAATAAATAATAATCTATATTCTTTATTTACCCGGGATGTTACAATTTTTGAGTTCAAATGTAATTACTATATCATTATAATGATAATACATCATATAAAAGGCATTATTGGTTATATCCTCCTCATTTAATCAATATAGAAGATATTAAAAATGAATTTCAGTAATAAAATTTTTATATTGAATAATTTTATAAAACATGTCATCAATGAGGGGTACATGATTCTTTTTATTGAGATTGATTTTGTAATGTTCCCAAAAATTAATACAGACAAGAAATGAACCATCATAATAGTAAATAAAATTTGAGGTTTTACCCATGGTAACTAACTCAATAATATTAATTCTTTATATGGGATATCTCGAATTTTATTCTTAATCTTTTATAACATTATCTAGAAAACTCCATATAGTGTAAAAGATTTAACTGTTTCCCTATATATGAGCTTTATTGAAAAAAAATTCAATATTTTATGGAAGATTAAGGAAATATTCAAAAAATACATCATTATAATCCTAAAAATATAAATATCATCAATATAGAGAATATAAAACATCATTTAAAAAATATATCTACCAGGAATATATATTATCACACATACAATTATTATACTATCCATAATTTGTGTTTATTCACCCTCACATTGAAATATGCTCATAGGTCGATTTATAATATCAAATGTGATTTTATTATTCATGAAATTTAATGGTATCTCAATAGGGAGATCATATACAATCATAAAGACATGGAAAATTATACTAAATAATGAATAATATTATTTTCAAAAGTAATTTTTTTAAATGAAAAAATTTTATGTTTTAGTTTCATGATTAATGGTTATTTTTACATTACAAATCACTATCCACATCAGTGATTAACATAGAATATAACCCTCCTTGGTATATGAGTGATATCATGGATTGGTAGAATAACTCATATAATTCCCTTGGTCCACAAAAATAATAAATTTACCTATTAATGGAAACATATGATAAAATTCATTTAACTCTTTTGAAATCATCACCTGTATTGAGAAATTATTTGATTTAGGTCATTATTTTTCTTAAATTGTTATATTCTCATTATTTTAAGTCATTTAAATAGGCGTGTCTTGACACATTCATGGAATATATAAAATTTAATTATTCTACTAATATCTTACTCCTCATCAAAAATCAATTCAAATACATTTTTCCCTTGTTATCTATGTAAAATAACACACATAGGATTATGATTTTAATGGTAAATAATTACATAATATTATTATTTCTTATAAGGATTCTCATTACAACTATTATTTCTTGTGGTTTCTCTAGTAAAAGATTGGTGGATTTTCCATCCCATTAATTATTCACATGATTCATTATAGTCCTATACATTCACTAACAAACCATTGTTTTAGTATCCTGAATCAATAAATATAAAAAATATTCATATTATTTTGAAAATAAATCTTAAGAGATCCTAAATATTAACATATTATTTATTCCAGTGAAAAATTAATTTCATTATAATATCAGTATATTGTTTCATTTTTTTATAAATATTAAACACCTGCATTCATCAAAGTGGTTCAAAAATAGAATGTTTAGTAACCAAAGCATATAACTCAAGAGTTTATAAACTATTGTGTTGTATTATTTCTAGAAATATTTCACCGAGTGAAGATAATGTTTACTCACATCAAGAATTATTCAATGTGATTACACCTATGTTTAGCAGTTCCAAAGATGATCCAAATTATAGTATCCATAGAACAATATATTTACTGGGATACCAAATAATATATACCATACAGATATTTTTTATTGTATCTTATTCAATGATTTATCAAAATTCATTTCCTAAATTTTTAGTAATATTAATATGAAAATTAATTAAACAATACTCTATTATAAACTGAGGTGACATGAACATTAAGAATATAATTATTACAATGAATCAACAGTACAAATATTAATTAAAAATATCCCAATAATAATAGTGGTTTATATTATTTAGACAGTATTTACATAATCAATTTATAAAATGATTTATATATCATATATCTCATCATATACTTTTCTATTAATAATATTACTAGACATTCTTAATTAAAAACCATTCCTCATAACCATTGGAATGGAAATATTATTTAGGGTTAGCTGAAATTTCCCTTGAAGATTAACATAAGAGATATCAACTAGTGATCATAAATGATAATAACATAATAATTATGGAATGATAACATAATAATAAAATTTAAAATACATACAAAATCGTTTATATACATATATATATATATATATAATCATGGATTATTTCATAAGGATTCATCAAAAATATAAAATTTATATGATTTTATATTAATAAATTACCAATAATGATCAATGATAGAAATCTTAAGAATAAAACAAATTATTGGGATATATGTATAAGAATAATTATTTTTTCCTTCGATAAGAAACATTAAATAGAATATTACATGGTTAAATTTTCTTCAGTGTATTTTATTCTATTCACAACAAATATTTATTCAGGTTATGGTTTTAGTCATCATTCCATCATTTCCTTAGTCAAGGTTCACTCTTAATACAGTCATAGTAGACATAACACATACATCATATCTATATAACCATTTATATTTATACCAACTGATTATAAAAACATCTACAATTCCTAATAGTGTTACCCATCAAAATAAAATTAAATTCTATAACATTTCTTCAACAAATCAAATTACTTTTCATTGAAAAGAAATGGGAATAATGAATGTTTAATAAAAAAATTGAAATATGGGAAATAAATTTTTTTCATAGAATTATCAATAAATAATCACCACTATTTGCTATCTATATAAATAAAGTGGATAATTTCATAATATTATATCACTAGTGAATCATAATATTCTATAACATGTACCGGAAAAGTTCCATGTTACCATTAAAACCGAGTTGAACAATACTTTGAAAAAAACTAATATATATTTTTCTTTTATTATAATTAAATAATATTAATTACTATAATTATATAAATAAACCATTCATATAATATAATCATATAAACATGTATGTTAACATTCAATTCATCGAATTGTTGTGATGGAATTATATTTTATCCATTCTTGATGTCAAAAATTGATACATTTTACAGTTTTTGTAGAAAGTAATAAATATCCTATTACAAAAAATTAACGTTAATTATTAGTGAATTAATAAAAATAAAATATATTTTAGTTAATAAGGGAACTAAATATTCCTATCACTATTGTAAATAAAATTAATGAATTCATATTAAATAACCTTGGGCATGAAAGAATATTTTCATCAACCAATGAGTTCTACAATTGATATTGAAAAACAGAATTTTCACCATCTTATAATCTAAACAATAGATTAAATGGTACTAATAAAAATAAAATGAAATAACCAATGATGATAATAATATTTATAGTTTTTTAAAAATAAAAATTATATAATATCACTCACCAAATATTTATCATTGACTATCATGAAAGGAAATGATATTATAACACAACCCCTTATGTAAAATATCATCTTACATCATGTGAAGTAAAACTACTATATAATAATTTTTTATTTATTAAAATTATATTATAGAAAAAAATTTCAATTTAAATATCTTTATATAATTTCTTTTTAATTTATAATTATCTCTTTATTAATAATACAATATTGAAGTAAACATTAATAATAAAACTATATTATTTTCAATGAATGTATTTGTATGACTATTCCTATCCATAAAACATAGATATTTTCTTGTCATCATAAAAATATTATTCTTGACATTGTATCATATCTATACATTATAATATTTTATAAACATTAATATAATGTGGTGATGAATATTTAATTTTATCACTTCATGGAAATTTTCATTCTTATGTGCAGACTTGTGATGTTTTAATTTTTGTTTGATGGAATGAAATAATAGTTATTTATAATTAACCATTACAGAATAAAAATTATGTTATATAATAATTTATAATCTTTACTAATACCCTTATGACCATCCTTTCAAATAGTATGTGTAAAATTAATATCAACAATTCATGGAGGTGGAAGTCCATACAAAGACACGAGCGACGTTGTCATTTTCCCATGATAATGAAGGAGATTTAAAATGGATGTAACATTAATATAAGAGAATATAAATACCTTTAATATAATGATTCCATCATGTTTGTATTTTTATATATCTTTTGGAATATATTAAATAATAATAAAATATGAAAATTACCAAAAATGATATAAATATGTTTCTTCTAGTATCATCCATTGAAATACACCATATTTCATCACTAATGGGTTGTGGTGAAGAGGAAAACATCAAGGTAAGAGTATAGTATGTTTGGGGAGTATTTTATAGGTCATGGTCAAATTACAGTGCTTATTTTTTGTGGAGAAGAGTGTACATGAGGTGCCACATTACAAGTTATGGGAGTGGTATTCCATTGAAAGCATAATGCATTGATATATTATATTGTAAAAATAATGTATAAATGGAACCAACATAACCCAAATTATAATATAATATATGTTTGGGTTGAAATATTCTTAATAAAGATTATCTAAACAAAGTTTAGGTTATATTATAGTATATCTATTTAGTTTATACCCCAATTATAACCTTCATCCATTATCACAATAATTATTTTTTAACCTGGTTTTAATTCATAATGAATAAAAATAAATTTAAATCATTAAATGATTTGGAGATTATATCAGAAAAAAATTTAATATATTCTATTACTATATAGGGAATAATAAACTTTTAATTAACATGTTCAAAATAAAAAGAAAACTATTTCTAGAAATATATATTATTATGAATAAAATAGATATTTTTTTCAATGCAATTATTAACTAAATTATGAATTTTAATTTAATTTTATTGAAAATATTTCATATAAATATCATTACAAATACAAAAAAATTGTAAAATATTAAATTTATTCAGGTAGAAAAATACTACTAGCATAAAAATTGTATTTTCATAAAATCATGTCATTTTACTATTAAATCCTTTCATTTTAGTATCTAAAAAAAGATAACCAATGAATTCAATTGATGAATGTTCTAAAAATTATTTTAAATAATATCTTTCATTTTATTCTTACAATCCAATCAATTATATTAGTGATAAGATTCACATTTAATAATAACATTTTATTATAATGTCATGATGTTTTTACTAATTTTGTCATATAAAGAATGATATCAAACAAATTTATCATATATAAAGATAAATAAATAAATAAATATAAATTTTCCTATATTAATTTAAATATGTTAATAACTGATATGTTTGGACTATTTATGTCTCATAATGTCGACTAAGACAATTGATATGAATACCCTGTTACTGATGACAACGTCTTATTCAAAATGTAGAATATTTGGTATGAAATTGTTTTTTGACGGGGTATTTTGGTATTAATATGACATTAAAAAAATTATTGATATTAAAATCAATTTTTATAGATAATATCTAAATAAAAAGTTAAGATAGTGGTTTCTAGATGAAATTATCTCTTATATAATGTATATCTTAAGGATCTTATGATCTATAGAAAATGATTAAATGTCTTTCACCAATATTACTATAATGCTGTTATATCTTTCACCAATGATGGGATAGGTGCTATTTCATAAAATAAATTTTTGTATATCATTTATAATTTATTTACGTAGTGTTTCAACATGTAAATTGTCGATATGCAGTGGTGACGTATAATTCATGTCGATGATATGTTATGGAGATTTATAATTAAATATACATATATATAAAAATGTTATTTCAGTCACCATGTTTGATATGTTTTGGGGATGTATAATAATGTTAGGGAATTTTATTCTATGATACATCATTATCCCAAATTATTGTACTTTCGATAGATCATTCACAAATTATTTTTGTTATGTACATTTATGCATATTCCCATTCTTATAATAGGAGATGGAATTATAGTAATTTATTTGGATGGCCATTGTGAAATGTAATTAATGAAAAAATTATAGTTATTATTCATTAATAAGAATATCATAATATGCAAACAATAACATATTATATATTAGTTTAGGTATATTATTTTATGTGGAATGTTTTTTAATACTCAACCCCTTATCAGATACTCTAAATTGAATGCAAGGAAAGATGGTATGAAATGATCTTGAGGTGCACACACAATAGGAAATGGTCATGTTTATTAAATGAATATGAGATTTAGATATTGTCACGAACCATCCCCTAGGGCCTGTTTCGTGACTACCGCAAGCTATCATTCCATAGGCCTGGGGCAGATGACAAGAACCAAAGGTGTAATTCCCAAAAATAGGGAAGGCATCTCCTTTAAAACCTATAAACGAACACAACAGAGTATGATTTGGAAGCAAAAAACAAAGTAAAACTAAATACATAGAGTGCTAAAAAGTAAAAGTGGCTGGAATACAAGCCCAACAAGAATGTACAAGTACAAATAAAGAAATGTAAACAATTGATGGTTCATCCAACAGAATGTCTTAAATGACTGGTAGGTACATATAGCCTCCATATCACTCCAAATCCATTCACCTCTTCCATGTACCGTCACATTGTGTGGTCCACCTTTGGGTACCGTCCAGTCCCTGTACACTCAGCCTCGGTCAGCGCTATCCGTCGTCTACATCTAACATGATGAAGTGAGATCATAGCTTGTGAAGGGGTGAGTATAACGATACTCAGTTGGGACACCGATACCCTCAAGGTATCATAAAATCCAACAACGATAAACAAAAAAGTATAAATTCAATAGATAACTCCACTTAGGTAAATTCCCATACATATACCTAAGTTACCACGTAATCCAACTCAATCATTAGGTAAACACAAAAGTTACTGACTCATCTCTAAATAAGATTTTATTCTAGGGGTAGTATCAAGTAACATCCCCAGCCTCACTGTTGAAACATTAGATTCTGGAGAACTCCTCCTCTATCGAGCACAGTGGGCATGCCACGCCACACAGATTTGCTCCCCATAAACGATGGACTGCTGAGGTACCCCTCATGTTGAGTACCATGGGTCTGCCGCATCACACAGAGGCTTCCCCCACCATCGGTCTATCATGTCACACATAATCCCTCCCCCTCATAGTCTGTTGACCTCCTCCTCTTATAGAGTATTATGGGTCTATCGCGTCACACATAGGCGCTCCCAACTTTGGGTCTGTCACAACACCAAGGCGCTACCCATTAGGCTAGTTGAGTCACTTGAAGTCGAATTAGTCAGTAGTCGTCAGGTCTCTGCTAGCTACTAGGTCTCTACGCTATGCTATCTTGTCTCTGGTAGGATCCCACCAAACAAGCTACTGGAAAATACTCTAACTATGATAAATCCCACGTAGAAGTATCTCAATGTTCCTCTATGACATAGGGGTCTCAATGCAATAGACGACGCATCAATCGAACGCCCAAGTTGGGAGTTATTAGTCTTTCATTCCCAGGGTCCTGATTAGATTTGTGCACGATCCAACCTGACCACATCTCAACATTACCCTGAACCATATTGGGGTATACTGAAAGGGACTGTCACGCTTGAAAAAAACAAGAGCTACTGAAGGATCGCCAAACAGTCGTCTGGTGCCAAAGATATGGCCAAATGAAAGTAAAGGGGTCAATAGTGGGCATGGAACTAGTCTGAATCGGTCAGACCAACCCGGTCCAAACCAGTCTGTGCCGACCTAGTCAGACCTATTGAAGACAACCTAGCCAACAAGATGGGAAAGCATGTTAGGTTTGGCCTGGCCCGCTGGGCCCCACTGAGCAGGCTGCCTGGGCAGTTCAGCCTGGGCTTGGGGCCGGTTCGGCTGAGAGCGTCAAAAAGGGTGTGGCCCGGCACGACTTGGACCGAAGGGCGCGGCCATGCCGGTTCGACTTGGGCGCTGTGAGGGGGTTCACGGGCTGGCATGGGATGGCGGTGTGGCCAGGACACTGTTACGGTCGAGAGGCGACCAGGCGGGTCAGCTGGTTTCCAGGAGATAGCCGGGCAGGCCAGCGAGGCATGACTCAGGCCAGCTTTGGTCATTAGGGTTTGGCCAGGGGTCACAGAAGGTTAGCAGTAGTCGGAATCCGTGAGGCATGGGTTGGAGGTGGTGCAGCCGATGTGGTGTGGTCGGAGGGATGTGGTTCGGCCCGAAGCACCATATAACTACGGGGGCGGAACGGTTTGCGGAGCCCATATGTAGCACAAATTTTGTCATTGATGCTATTGTCGTTTTGTCACCTCATATCCATGGTAAAGATTATCATGAAAAAGAACTATGGAGGTTTCATGCAATGTTGGTTGGTCTCACACCATCCACATTTAGGGTGGTATCAATTGGATCATCAAGAAGATTGAGGATGAAAAACAACACACCAGCAAATAATTCCCATCCAACCATTGAAGAAGATTCAAGGAATGAATCAAGAAGTAAAAAGCTCTACCCTTGTATGTCATTCTTTGTTCGTTGATGGAGACAAAAAATGTAGATGAAGAATATTTCCAATCATCACATCTGCTGCATGCTTCCGATCCATAGCTGCCTCAGCTCGTTGACTATGATGCGGAGGGTAGGTCTGTTGAATACATCCCACATCAATAGAAACTCCGAGAAAGAAGTATAAGATGGCCGACATTCATCATACATGTTTGGGAGAGTTCTTCCCTCTTCTACCATGTTTCCACCAAGATTCCAAAAAAAATAGTAATAGATAGGTTTGTCTATTATTTCGTTGGAACAAAATTTAAAATGGTGAAATAAATAAATTGGCTCACCCTAATTAATTTGGATGATTGGAACAAGTTAATTAGGGGAATTGGCACAATAGAGGAGCGAGGGTTTATAGAAACTCACCCTCATTAATGATGGTAGTTGATTGGTTTTCTGCTACCACCATTAATAGGGGAGTTTAGACTTGTGTGGTCCCCATGTCATAACCACTCATGGGAAGTTAGTTTCTGGTGGGCTCCACCCCCATAACCTCTCATTAGAAGTTATGGTGTGGTGGTCCCACCTCCAAATTCCATGAAAAGATTTTAACCATCAAATAAAAATAAAGCCAAACATTTTATTTTTATTTAATTAAATCTATAAAAACCCTGAGAACTGTCATTTATTCTCGACCCACTGTCGTCGAAATAATAGTATTCTTAAGAGAATACAGTCGTTGTGAGTTCTACGGTGTCATCAGATTTCAATTACAATCACCGGTTCAAATTTTATAAAAACCCACTCATACGATTACTGAACATACCCGAAAAAAACATCAGAAATTGATTCTGGGCTCACCGGGCCATAGAATCATGCGCCGTCAAATTTCGTGGACATGTAAAATTACCATATATTTAGGAAAAAAAATTCCATATAATTTCAGGGTCCTGACATTCTACCCACCTCTGGGATTTACATCCCCATAAGACACAACACGAACTAAGGGTACATGTATGGGTACTGGGCATTCATCTATGCCTCCCACTCCAATGCACTTTCTAGGAGGTTCCCATGCTTCCAGCGAATGCGCACCAGAGGTATCGATCGTCAACATAGGACCTGCTCCATTCGACCCTCAATATCCACTAGAACCTCGATGAAAGTGCCCAATAATTGATGTCCTTATCTCTATGGTTGATGATGTGATAAGGGTCTTCCAGATATATCCTTAGTTGGGATATGTGGAAGACATCATGCACCCAGTGTAATTGAGGCAAAAGTGATAAGCGGAAATCCACCTCGGCAACTCTAATGAGGGCCTGGAATGGTCCGATGAATCTTTGAGAAAATTTATCGCCTTTTCCAAATCTCCATAGACCACATCGAAGTGATAACCATAGAAAGATGTGGTCACCATCATTGAACACTAGAGGTCTCCATCTCGTATCACCATATGACATTTTTCTGATCTATATTGTCTTCATCTACTACTGGATGATCTGATCCTTCTCTATGGTAGCTTGTACCATCTCTAGTCTCACTAGTGTTGTCTCCCCAGGGTCAGTCCAACACAAGGGTGATCTGAAAGGTTTCTCTTATAATACCTCAAATGGTGTCATACCTATGGTTGAGTGATAGATGTTGTTGTTTGAAAACTCCACCATAGGTATGTGATCCTCCCAGCTATGAACAAAGTTGAGGACATAAGCACAGAGCCATTCCTCGAGGGTCTGAATGGACCTCTCATTATTACCATCCATTTAAGGGTGGAAGGACCCGATCAGATGAATTTGTGTCCCGAAAGCCTCTTGCAACCCCTTACATCACCGAGAAGTAAACCGTGTGTCACGATCAGATAAAATAGAAGAAGGTAACCCATGTAGCTGCACAATATCATTCCCATAGAGGCTTACCACACTCTCTACTAAACCATGATCTCTAATTGGTTGGAAGTGAGACAACATGGTGAATCAATCAAAATTCACCCAAATTGATTCATGGCCCCTAGATGTACGTGGAACACCAGTAATGAAGTTCCTGGATATCACATCCCACATCCAATTTAGGGCCTCTAATTAATGAACCATGCCTCCTAGTACCTGGTGCTCTGTCTTCAATTGATGAAAAATGAGGCATCGAGCGACAAACCCCACTGAAACCTTCTTCATACATAGCCACAAGTGCTGTCGTCGAGGGTCCTGGTACATCTTCGCCACTCATGGATGTAACGCTAGATGTTGTGTGTGGAACTCCCTCAACAATTCTTCCTGATGTGACATTGGTACCATAGTACACCCTCTGAAGAGGATGACATGCCCCCACCTTCATAAAATCTCTCAGGTTCTTGACCTGTGGATATCTGAGCACGTCGTGTCACGTAGTAGGAGTTTCCTTGTTGTGCCTCCATGACTCGCAGAAGAAGTTTGGTAGTGACTATAAGGGACTGAAAGAAAATTTCTTCATAACTATCCACAAAGGATATCTGTAAAGAAGCCATCTTCTCTTTCACCTCGACTAGAATCCGTATACTGGACCACCTGCTTAGTTCAACTACGACAGAGTTACCCTTTCTAGGAGTATAGTTTATCACGAATACATATTACTGGAGGATCTCAATCCATCACCACTATCTCACTTTCAGTTCCTTCTGAGAGAAGATATACCTGATACTCTTGTGATTAGAGTACACTATAAAATGTTCTCCCATCAGATAGTGTCACCACATCTTCAAGGATAATACCGATGCAGCTAACTCCAGGTCATGGGTAGTGTAGGACAACTCATTCTATCTAATCTGCAGAAAACCATACAGGATCAGAGCTCATTCTTGAATCAGGACACACACGAGTTTGGTCCCTAAGGAGTTGCAATAGATTGCATAGCCTATGCCTTCCTCTAGAAACCTCATAATGGGGGAACAATTCATCCTCTGCCTCACCTCATGGAAGTTTAGCTGGCATCTGTCCGACCACACTATGTGTTCCCCTTCTTCATCATAGCTGATTGTGGTTCTGAAACTCTGTAGTAGTATGAAACAAACCTTCGGTAGTAACTAGACAATCCAAGGTAACGTCATACCACTGTTACACTCTTGGTTGGCTCCCAAGAAAGTACTACCTTAATCATCACTAGATCCAATGAAACTCTAGCCTCTGAGAAGACGTGTCCCAAAAAGTGATCCTATCAAATACAAAAATCGAACATCATGGTATTACAATAAAGATGGTTCTCTCAGAGTGTTTCTAGTACTACCTGCAAATGGTAGGCATGCTCCATCTCAGGACTTGAGTATATCATAATGACATCGTTGAAGACTATGGAAAAGTGATCGAGGCATGGCTAGAATATCTTTTTAATGAGTCTTAGGAACACTACTGGAGCATTGGTTATGCTGAAAGGCATATCCAAGAACTCATATTGGTTGTACGGACATTTAAAACTGTAATCGGCACATCCTCATCTCGAACTATCAACTTGTGATAGCATGATCCAAGTTTTATCACCAAGAACCATCGAGCTCCCTTCATCTGATCAAAGAGGTTGTCAATCCATGGGAGTGGGTACATGTTCTTTATTTTCAATTGGTTTAGGTGATGGTAGTCAATACAAAGCCTCAATCTCACATCCACCTTCGTGGTAAACAGAATTGGGGCTTCCCATGGAGAAACACTGATCCAGATGAATCCCTTCTCCTACAAGTCCCCTAGAGGTACCTACATCTCACAAAGCTCAGTGGGAGCCATCTGATTTGGTGGTGTAGATATTGTTGTCATCCTGGGGTACAGGTCAGTGTAGAAGTCCAACTCTCTATAAGGTGGTAGTCCTAGAACATCATAGGGGAAACCATCCATGTACTAGTCCGCCACAATAAGATAGCTCAGGCGCTCCACATCAACTGCTTCAAGGGTAAGGTAGTCCAACTGATAAGTGATCGGCTGCACCCTCCTCCGACTAAGTCTGTATTGTGCTGCAAAGGCTCCAATGGTCCCATCCGTCCAGTCACCAAACATTGCGCCTAATATAGTCGATCTGATAATGGACTGTAGATAAATATTCCATACCCCTGATGACATCATAAGGATTCCACGCCACTTCTAGGAGATCCTAGCTGAAGCTCTCTCTTCCTAGAGTAATCTCACAATGCCAAAAACAGGGTGTAATTGTAGAGTCTTCTGTTGTAGGAGTCTCTAGCCGTAAGGATCGATCCAACGGCTCCATCTGAATCTCTGAAATCCGAACGAGGGAAGTGGAAACGAAAGAGTCTCTGGAACCTGTGTATATAAGAACTGTAGCTATGGTGGAGTATACACAGATCATACCTCAAATCATCTCTGGAGCACTGTGATCATAAGCCTCAGCTGCTTTGAGATGAGCTCTCCCATGTCCACCTACTCCCTACAGTTGGGGTAGAAATACTGGTTGTTGTGATGGTAACACCTCGAAACATTGTCCAACGCTAGCTACATGGCCAGCTCCTCTCCCATGTATGCATACACACTATGGACCGCCTCGATCGAATCTTTGTCTCTACCTGGGTGTTCTTTTGACCATCTTCTGATCATCTGAATGGTGGGTCAGACCGTAATGAGCCATGTGACCCTGGCCGCCACATGAGTAACAATGCCTACTCCAAGTATGTATATCCCTGCCCCGGGTGCCCATCAAAACTGATCCTAAGCCATGCAGTCATCTACCTGTGGGTCTGGACCTTTTTGACCACTACAACATCTGTCTAATACCAGCTTCTGAAGACTTTGTATAATGTTGACTATTGGTGGGGCTCGATACTGGATATTTCTCATCAAGGAAACTCTCCACTATGGGGGCTCGCTCCAATAGCCATACCTGTTTCTGGATGTAGAGGTAGATCATCAAAGCCCTAATCTCTCACCTGATCCCCTACTCGAAGGTCTAGACCCTGAATAATGGGTCTCATACCATATCAGGGGAGTAGCGTGATAGGTCTATGAACCTTGATGAGTACTATACCACCATCATGATGCCCTGCAGCAGGTGAAGTAGCACCTGTATCCGCACTACACATAGGGTGGAAGGGACAATCTCTGCCCAAAACAGGCTCTCGAAGTCTACCAAGAGTAGTGTCATCTCGTCATGGACCTCGAGTCTCAGGCTACGCCATATGCCTGCTACTGCATGTAGTAGGTTACTAGCAAGAATCACCATGAAGTCGGCTAGTGTCCCTACCAGTCATAAAACTTTCACCATAGCCTCCAGCCAATCCTCAGCCGCCTGTGTGTCTGTCTGTCCTCAGATCCTAGGTGGCCTCTGGCACTCGAACTCATATAATGTTCTCAAGTGACATGCATCGTCTACTGCTAGGGATGGTGGCATCGGTGGTCCAATGGGATGTAGTACCACTGGTGCCTCCAATGAAAAAGGGCCTTTTACCAAGGCCTCAACACTCTGTGCGATATCTGCACGTACTACTCTCAGGAATCCAGATGGCCATCCGTGGGGAGGCATCGTGAAAGAAATAGATGTGACACAGTCAAAATTTTATACCTAGTGAGCTAACCTGGTTGAGATGACTTGATGATAACATTTAGAAACACACACAATCAGTGTTTTCATGCACTGAGTCATAAATTAGTTGTTATGGACATGGTGTATGGATATGTTGGCCACCACACCAACACTAGACACCCTGAATTGAAATACACACTTTGTACCCTCAACTCTAGTAATTCAAATAAATGATCAATTTCATATGTTCTGCGGTTGGATTGATTCATCTGATTCAAATTTTTCATGACCCATCCCTTGAGGATCGTGTTGTGACTACACCAAGACCGACTTCTATAGGCCAGGGGCTGGCGACTATAACCAAAGGTGTAAATCCCTAATACTGGGATGGAATTTCATTTAAAACCTATAAATTCACACAACAGAGAACAAAATGGAAACAAAACAATAAGTAAAACTTTATATATAGTGTGTTGAAAAGTAAAAGGGGTGAAACAAGAGTGTACAAGTACAACAGAAAAATGGTATACAACTGCTGAATTGTCCACCGAGAAGTCCTACATGAAGCGTAGGTACAGATAACCTCCACAACACTTCACATTTGTCTCTCTACTCCATGTACCATCATGCCACGTGGTCCTCCTCCGGGTACCGTCCAATCCTGGTACACTCACCCTCAGTTAGAGTTGTCTGTCGTCTATGTCTAATAGAATGAGTTGTGCGAATAGACCATGAAGAGATTAGTATGACGATACTCAGTAGGGACCTCGAGACCATCATGGTATCACAAAATCCAACATGGATAAACCATAATGTATGAATTCAACAAATAAACCCACATATGTATATTATTTTATATATTCCTACGTTACCAATAAATCGATATCAATCATTAGGTAAACACCAATGTTACCCACTCACCTAAAAACAATGATTTATTCTAGGGGTACTATCATGTAACATCCCCAGTCACACTTTTGAAAACTCAACTGACGGAGATATCATCCTCTATCGAGTGTATTGGCCCTGCCACATCACACATAAGAGATTTCTACAATCCTTGGACTTCTGAGGTACTCCTATTTTAGAGTATTGTGGGTCTACCCTGTCACACTGAGGCCCTCCCCACCATGGGTCTGTCATGTCACAAAGAGTAACTCCCTCTTATAGACCGCTGAGGTACCACTCTTGTCGAGTATTGGGGGTCTGCCTTGTCACACATAGGCACTCCACACTGTGGGATTTCCATGAACCCAAGGCACATTCCAATGGGATATTCATGTCACTCAGATTCGATTCAGTCAGGATTCGTCGGGTATCAGCTGGCTACTAGGTCTCTTTTCTATGCTCGCTCATCTCCAGGAGGATCCACACCACATGATACTGGTCGATACTCCAAATGTCATTAAATCTCACGTAGAAGTATCTCAAATATCTGACATGTCATAGGGGTCTTAAATGGAATAAATGTCACATCAATCGCACACCCAGTCTATGAGTTATTAGTTTTTTAGTCCTGAGGGCCAGGTAGGATTCGTCTATGATCCAACGTAACTATATCTCCACATTACCTCGAAGTATAGTGTGGTATACTCAAAGGGACCGCCTCTCTTGATGGAAACCAGTGCCACTGATGGTTTCTAAAATGGTCATTATGTTCCAAGGATATGGACAAAAGAACATAAAGTGGTTAGTAGGGGGCCTGGGTCTAGTCTGACATCGTCCGACCAAGTCTGGGTCGGTGCATTATGAGTCGACCTGGTCAGACCTGTTGGGTATCACCAGACCCATTCGACGGGACTTCCTGTTTGCATTGTCTTTGTCCACTGGGCCCAGTCCAGAAGGTTTCTTGGACGGTTCGACTCGGGTTCGGGCCGGTTCATCCTGGATCATCGTGAGGGCGTCACCTAACGTGGCTCCGCCCGAAGGGCACAACCAGATCTGTTTGGCCATGGCACTATGAGGCTGGATGAGGGAGAGATTGGGAGGTAGGAATGGGCATGGCGCCGATTCAGTTGGGAGGTGACAGGGTTGGCCAGCAGGTGACCGGGAGGAAGCCTGGATGTCTGGGCAGGTTGGGAGGTGGCCGGACATGTTGGAAGGTGGGCTAGTTGGTAGCCGGGCAGAGCATCGAGCGGTCTGGTAGGTAGATGGGCATGGGTCGGGTAGGCCAATGGGTGGCTGAGAGGTAGTCGGGCAGGACGACGGGCCGCGGCTCGTGCCGGTGTGGCCTGGTGGTGTTCGGCCATGGTGCACTAGAGGTCGGTGGCGGTCGAGAGCCGGGTGGCGTGGGCGGGAAGCGGTGTGGCTGGGGTGGTTCGGTCGGAGGGTCTTGGTTTGGCCCGGAGGAACAGAGCGCCATGGGGACATCACAGTTTTCAGAGGTCGTGGGTAGCACGACCTTTGGATTAGTCACCTTCATCATTTTAACGCCTCATTTCCATTCCAAACATGATCATAATAAAGAAAAGTGGAGGGGTTGGGACACATTGGTTTGGCCCTCACCCTCTATGTTTAGGGTGGTATTAATTGTCTAATAATGAAGTAAGAAGATGGACAACAACTCTCACACAAAAAATTCCATTCCAACCGTTGAAAATAATTCAAGGAAAGCATCAATAGGTTAAAACCCCCTACCATTGTTCGTCATTCGTCGTTTATTGACAGAGTCATGAATAGTAGATGAAGATGATCATCGTTAGTTGCATCCACTACACACATTTAATCTCGAGTGGCATCAGCTCATTGAAGACGATGTGGTGGGTAGTTCAGTTGAAGACGTCTCATGCCGGTAGAAGCTCCGTAAATGAAGAACAAAAATGATGGTATTCTTCATTATTTATTGGGAGAGTTCATCCCTCTTCCCCCAAGTTTCCACCAAGATGATAAGGAAATATAATAACAGATAAGTTTATCTATTATTTTGTTGGAATAGAATTAAAAATGCTGAAATAAATTAATTGGCTCCACCTAATTAATGTGGAGGTTTGGCACAAGTTAATTAGGGGAGTTGGCACAATAAAGGAGTGAGGGTGTGGAGAATCTCTCCATCATTTATGTAGGGAGTTGAGAGGTTTTCTCCTCCATCCATTAATAAGGATTTGAGCCATGTGTGGTCCCCACGCCATAACCTCTCACAGGAGGGTAGGTTAGGGTGGGCCCCACCACCATATCCTCTCATGGGAGGTTAAGGTGTGGTGGTCCCACCACTAACTTCCAGGAGAAGATTTTATCCGTCAAATAAAATTAAATCCACACATTTTATTTTTATTTAATTCAGTCTCTAAAAACCCCAAGACTTTCTTTTATTCACAACCCAAAGCCATCAGAGTTATAGTATTATTAAGTGAATACCAGTTCCACGGGTTCAACGGGGTCCTCATATTTCAATTCTAAGCATCAGTTCAAAAGTTATAAAAAAATTCATTTATGTTTACTGAACCTACCTGAAAAAACATCATAAATTGAATCCAGGAATACTGGGCCACAGAATCAGGCGCTATCATTTTTCATGGACTCGTAGAATTTCCATGTATTTAAGAAAACATTTTCAACAAAATTTCAAGGTATTTTCACATATAAAGAATGGGGGATTTTCAGTTTTATGGTATGATATTTATACACATATACCAATCCAAATGCCATTTTTTCAATGGATTGAGGAGAAAGTTGATACCATATTTTGTAACGAAAACTAGGATTGACTACTTATTGGTTTCCCAAGATAACCAACTCATTGAAATCCCATCATAGAATCCAGTATGTACACATAATTTACACAGTCCATCTTGGACATGAATCTATTAGGGAAACTCAATCTTATTAAAATTAATAAAAAACCAACGAAATTTGTATTTACAACCTCAAACTCATTATAATTCTCCAAGAGAGACTTACAATGGGACACTACAACTCAAGAACACTCTGATAGTTGGAACAAGATGTTTTAGTTTATCATGATTCCCAAAAAGTGTAATTTTCCAAAATAGAGATTATGAAACCAGGTAGCTCCAAATGATTAAACCATGCAACGAGTGGGAATCTACTTAGTCTCAAGGTGATTGTTTTAAAAGAAACATCAAGAAGAATGATTCAACCATCAAATATTTTATTCTTACTGTGAACACACATTATGGACATACATTCGAGACATTACAACCTTCTCTTTTTATATGATATTTGGTGAATTCTTCCTTGAGTAGTGGTTCCATGGTGCAGGTTATATGAGGCATGAAAGTGGGTCTTGTGAAATAATGTTAAACATATGATGATACTGAATCTAGAAATAAAGAAACAATGCTCATCTTTAGAAGGTTTCTATAACTTTGAGGTATCTTATTATCAAAATTATGAGACTGATTATTTTCATGGTTAGATTATTTAATAAATTCCTTGATTCCCACAATCTCATACCACATCATTTAACAAATCCTTCTATAAAAGAATTTTCATTAGTTCCCAAGGCCATTGGTTCTATTGGAACCCTCCCCCAATGGGTCTCAAACTCAAAAAGGATGGATTTTATATTCATAGAGTCATGCGGGGGGGTTGTGTGTGACTATGGGGTATAATTATGATTTCTTTTATTTACCCCATTATCTATAGACACACACTTCATGCTGAGGCCAAGGATATTCTAATAGGATTAATGATATGCATCCAATGGAATATAGATCCATCAAAAACTAAAACAAATTTTTTAATATTTCACAATTCTTTGAATGAAATCGAAACCATCCCATGGAAAATTTCATATATTAGAAAAATGTAAAATTCTTATCAACAACAATATATGTGTTCTCCACACGTAGAATGAGGGAAAAATTGATTTGGAACATATTTTATCTATATTATCCCAACACGATGGTGTCATGTGCTTCCAAAATCGAACATCATTAGACCCAATGGGGGGAATCTTGTAAGAGGGAAGCCCTCGACATTCACTAAATCATCCCCCCAAAACCATGATCCAAATAGCAATTCTTGAGTTTTTTTCTCTACTCAATTGAATAAATAATTACCGATAGATTTAAGGATATGTAGTTATTATTATTGATGGAATAAATTATTTTATTTATATTTATGTTTTTCTAATTAAAAGGGTATAATCTATCAAAATGATATACATTTACCACCACTAATATATAATAATATCAATAATAAGAGGATGTACACATGAGGTAACATGACAACCAATTTCCTGGAGTTATTAATTATGATGAGAATCTGTATGTTAATATATTTATCTTGATTGATGATTTTATCCACAAAGTTTGTATAATTTTATCAATTAGTGAGATATTATAATTATTTCAAAACAATAATCCCTATGAAATTTTATTAAAATTAATTTATCTCAATATCCTTCGATTCAATATATCTATTTATTAAGATTCATTTCTACACATTATTTAATTAATGTTTAGGATCTCTAAATGTTATTCAATGTCTCACTGAAAATCGAATAATTCCACCACCTACATTAGACATTATATATTGTACATTGATGTTATTTTTATCTACTTTTTCCATTACATGACATCCAATTTCTATGGATATGAAATAATAAAATCTTTCAACATTATCCTCATTGTCATGTAATAATATGTTATACAATTTAATTTAATCAAAAATATTATCTCTTCTAAAATTCAAATCCTAACATGCATTCAAATTCTAATATCAACTACACAAATAAATATATAAAATTATACATGATCAACAGGTTTGAGTCTTACATAAATAAATAGGGAATCTATTGCAAAATAAAATCCCAATATTGTGAAGTAATCTTCTGGTTTCAAAAAATATCATTTCACTACACTATAAATATAAAAATTCATTAAAAAGTAATTAGGTTCATTTTTGTTTAAAAATATTCTCATACTCAATATTTTCAATTCCATTCTATTTGATTTTACCCTGCGTAATATGTCTTAAAATAATATTTTTTTTATTTTGTTAAAATATTTACTTTTCTATCTCTCCATAAATGTTCAATTAATATTGTCAAAAGATAAAAAATAATTTGGTACAATGAAAAAGTTACATAATCCAGCCAAAAATGAAATATATTTCAATGTAATATACACCGCATTATGATTTTATTTTTCCATTCTTGACAACAATATACCAAATATCAAATAAATATCACAAAACCCTAAATCATTATTAAAAAAATTAAGATTATTTTAAACAAATATATATTTTTTTTAATATGTTTAATTTTTTTTATAAATATCATTTTTCTAAAAATATTCCACTTTTGGATTGATGACATGAAAATATGAAATTTTTCATTAACAAATAATTCCATCGGACACATGATATATTTAGATAGTTTTAGTAATTTTAATTCATATCCACCTAAGTGAAATAGGTCTTAAAAAGAATCATTACGTAAAAAACATCTTTAATAAACCACATCATAAAATAATTATTTACACCACTTGGTACATATAACATTTAGTTAGATATTGTGTTAATAATTACAATTGTAAAAACTCCCTTTTGGCAAGCATTCATATTACACCCCATATTACATCTCCAAAATTATCCCCCACGAAACACCATTTTCAAAAGAAGTTTTAATTTTTAATTCCATATGGAAACACAACGTCCCTACAAAATGATATCAACTATCCACATTTTTATTAACATAATAGAACATCTCAAATGTTAAAAGAATGGAATTGTTAAGAGAACAAACAAATTCATGAGAAAAACATTTTTTATAGAGAACTGCGTTTTTGTAATTACAACACACATTAAAATATTTAGTATTTGAAATACTTAATTCCAAACAAATTTTTTATTATTATACCCCATTAGGTGAGTAGAGGATCCTTTATTAAACTGTTAGAGTATATTTTGATGGTTAAAATATAAAATCAAATTGATTTCTTTCAAATAAGTTTTTGTAATGTAATTTTTTCACATTTTTCATAATTATTTCATCGATAATAACAAACTCCAATATAATATAACATTTCCAAAATTCTATTTGGATTAATAAAATTTCATTAGGTATTTTTTTTAAGGGCCTCCATATTTTTTAAATATTTTATATAGTAAATACCCAATAATAGTTAATTAGAAAATTATAATTGACTACTATACTTAATTTTAAGATTAAAATTATAATCCATTATATTTTTTTGAAAAACTATATATTTTTTATATGCATATCCTCTAATGTACTCATTTATAAATAATATTTTATATTTATTAGATAGAAAATACAACAGTTTCTTGTATATAATGATCTATATAATTTAGTCATGAAAAAACATTCTTTTAAAAAATATTGTTTACACACACATATATATATATCCTATTAAAAATTTCTATTATATTCCTAAATAATAAATCCCAATATTCACTATTAATTTTATATGTTCAACTATTTGTTTCTATGAAATTATTTGGACTTTTTTTGGAGATATATTGATATCACACTAATTGATTCATTAAAATCAATGTTAATATTTATGATTTTATTAGGTGATGTGGGCTACTATTGATTTCTATATACACAGTAATGTCAAATACATTTCGATAATAATATTTTGATTATATCATCAAAATAGTTTTCAATATTAGTAAAAAAATTATTATACTCAAAATAAAATGATTATTATATTATTAATCATATTTGTAATGATAATAAAAACATAATTATTTCTTTACCACACTAAAAATATAATTGAAGATATTAACTCAAAATTATAAATGATTAATAATTAAATATTTATAAAATGATCATAATCCAAAGACTGAATTTATTTTGATCATTTATTTATTATACATTCCAAAAAGTAACAAATATCACCATTTTATCATCCTACTCAAAATTTTGAATAATATTATAACAAAATTTTAAAAATAAAATATTTTTTATTATTTTTAATGAATAAATAAAATTATTGTGGTCATTGTCATTTTCATATAATGCTCCATCATAAGTTAAAATAATATGTCATCATATTAATAAATGGAAGAGACTTTTTATTGTTTGTTATTCACTTCTTCTTCAATAACAACAGAAAGAAACACTTTTTAGACTTATGTATATATATATTTTTATTATTTTTTATATATTTTACTATGAATAAATGTATTGATTCTGATATAAAAATTTGAGCTATAAATATAATTATATAAATGTATTGGAGTTTATAAAATCATTTTTATAATATTAGTTCATTAAAGAAACTGAATTTTAATTTTCATTCAACCTATTCTATATTACATAATAAGTTTTCTCCAAATTTAAGTACACTACTTTTATAGAACTCATTAATACTTTTTCCATTGAAATTAGATAAATATTTTTTTATTAGAACATCAATCCAATAGTAATGTATTTTTTCTTCGTGAATACATGTAATCTTCAGTTGATATAATATGTCCATTTTCTGTTGAGTCTTCTATTTTATCAATCAAAATAGATCATTATCAATAATAAATATATATTCACTATTTTTAAATTGAATTCATACATTATATATACTAATAAATATTTCTAAAATCCATAATTTATATTCAATCATATATATATCTCACAATCCCCTTGTACTGTGTATTTTATTTTTATCTTCGTATTAAATTCAACTGGAATTTTTCTGCAATTTTTATAAAAAGATAATATTATTATCAATGGAAATTAATTTTATTATCAAATTTATACATAGCCCTTTTTTAGTGACTAGAATATATGTTTTTGTTAATTATCCATGAAATAATAATTTATCTCATGAGGAATAAAAAATTATATAATTCTTATTGTGGTTTATAAAAAAATTCCATTAATTGAATAAAAACATTTTCATTGTCAGTGTTTTCACAATATAAATATTTTTTTTGTTCTTATACAAAGTATAAAATTATAAAATAAATCCATTGTAGAATGATATTAATAATAATCACATTAAAAATGTGTGATATATGCCTTTGTAACTGAGATGTTCTTGAGAAATGATATATAATATCACGTTTTTCATGAATATAACAACATTTTATTTTAGAAGTAATAAAAGTAAACAAAATGTATTATCTCCGATTTAAATATATAATTCATTATTTACTTATTTGATATATTTACACAACAGTTTCTCTAAAATAATTTTTTTGCATATAAAATTATTGTACACCAATAGATTTTATCGTACAATGTAATTACATATGTTGGACTCTTGAGTAATTTTAATTAAAAATATCATTCAATTATTTTAATCAATGAAAAATTAAAAATATATATTTCCATCAACATTACAAGATTACAATATCCATGAAATAAAAAGGTGAACTATATGCAACATCCTTATCTAGGTTTTATCATTCATATACTACGACTTCTGAATAAAATAATTAAAAAAATAATTTTCATGTAATTTTGTAAAATATTTAACACAATGGGTCTCATTAAATTTCCTTAAGGGTACATGTATCCTAAGATAAAATAGTCCCAATTACCTTAAAAAATACTATGAAATAAATTCAATTACCTATAAAATCTAGAATAATCCCCCACTAAAAAAACTAATATAAAAAAACAAATAAATAAAAAAAATTTACAAAAAATTTGGAGGATGTCGCTATCCCTATATATATCTCATTTCTCTCAAATCTAATTATGTGTTGCATTGTATGGTAGAAATAAATTACATGGGGTGATAATCAAACTTCCATCTTTTTTTAATCTGTAACAGTCCCCTGATATTGAATTCATAGAATCTTCCAAACCATAAATGTAGTTAAAGAACAACATCATGCATAATTTACCATCATTAGATAAGACTGGAATATTAAAAATATTAAAAAATTAACATATTCCATCACTTTATTTATAATATATATTACTCATTTAATTAAACACATCTACGAATGATTTTTGGATTGAGTTATCTAATGGAATAATAAACCACCATGGATATCTTCTACAACATAATTGATTTAATATTTATAAATATTTACATAATTTTAATTATTAGCCGTTTTATTCATGACCCAATAATTTGTATTCTGGTTGTTTGGTGATGGTTATTTTTGATATTTATATGGATATGATATATCATCTTTATAATTAAATGATTAAATACAATTTTTGGAGTTAAACATGATCAATGAATTCTTTAGCCATATTAAACTATTACATTGAATCTACTTTGTAATTATTCATCCATTTTTTGATTAGTAAAAAATTACATGTTCCCATAACCGATAACATGAAAAATATCTTACATTGAAAATATATTTAGTGTGGCAATTATATACTTTCAGTATCAGATTCATTTATTCCTTATAGATCCATTTTTAAAAAACTCATGTTTAACATATTTTATATATTTTGATATTAATAATACCAAATTTTAGATATTTTTCTATTTAATTTTATGGGTTCTATATTAGACATTTGGTTTACTTACACAACAATATTCATCATCAATGTGGGAGCTTATCTCATTAATACATAATCCATAATGAATTTTTTTTTATCAAACCTCACAAAAATAATTATTCATTATTAAATATAACATTTTTAGTACATCTTAAAGATTAGTCATAGGATATCAATTCACCTTCATTGATTATTAATTATATAATTAGTGCTAATATCAAACTTATATTGGGGTATATAGATCTATCTTATATTATTCGTACATTTATAAACAATCTATAACTTATCCTTCAATACAAATAATTTTTGTCACCCAATTATTCATAGTATAAATCCATATATTGTTAATTTGGTTATTTTAAATAAATTTTAATCATTATATCCTCCAATTTAATTATGTTTATCTACATTATATATGTATTTATTTAAATTCCCTAATTCAATGATTGGTTATCATCATATTGTTACAAAATATTTTTGTTTATTTTAAATACCATAATGGTAATACTCGTTATCCAATCAATCTACAAATATATTTATTAAACTTTAATTTTGTCTTTCATATACCCAATCCCTTAATATTTACTTATTCACTATTAAATTTATCCTCAATTTATATCAGTTTTCTAATATAACGAAATGTATATCCTTATATAGTCCATTATATCTCTCAATCTCTTTTACATTCCTTTTTTCTATAAAAATTTCCTCATGTAAAATAATGTTATTTTTTATAAAGTAATATATATATTTTTTTCATTTTTTCCATCTTTTTTTAAAAAATACCTCTTTTTTTGGTTATTAATATTATTTATTAACATTGATGTTCATATTATAAAAAACCACAAATAGTTTATAAATTATGAATTTAAATTGTTCTTTAAATATTATATGTATACATTATTTTTAAATGATTAATATTTGGGGATATAATATATATAAAACAATCAAAGACCTATTTTAATAGGTCATCATAAATAATATTTTTTCATTTCCTTTGACACTATATCTTTTCATCAATAATTTTTATAAGAAAATAATTTATAATTATTTCATTAAAATAATGAAGAAATATTTTTTATTATTAATATTGTATTTATTTTCAATACTATTAATTTATTTATAAAATATTAATCTTAAATTAAGGTAGAATAATTATAAAAAATCTCATCAAAATATTTTCTTCAACATGATGGTGTTCCAAAAATTACATAAAATCCATTTTTTTATTATCATTGGCTAATGTTTCACAATAATAATTGATTTTTTTTACCATCAACATCTTTTTACATGTTATGTTTTCCATTAACATTAAAATTTCAAAATTCCTCTTATATGAATCAATGAAATATGTGTAAAAATCCTTGATTTATTATTAAAATTATTACATAATAAAATAAACTTATTGATAAAAATTATTTCCATTGTGGAAAATAATTATTATATCATTAACAATAATTTCCATAATATTTATTCCTTGAAAAATCCTATGGAGATACAATGAAAAATGGGAAATATAATTCCTAATAAAACCACATACTTTTATTAAATTTATTTTTGTCAAAAAAAATTAATATACCCTAAGTGTATTCTGTATCTGTGAATGTGGAAAAAACTCAAACCTAATAGTATCGTATTCATTAATAATTAGTTTAATTATTATACACATCATCACAAAATAAATAATTTACATAGAATACGACACACCTAAAATTTTACCCTAATAAAAAACATTGATCTATGTATTGGTAGCACATGCATGTATTGTTTTAATAAATACAAAATCCCAAAATAATATATTCTACAAAAAGTTTTTTAAGGATATTAATAATTACTAACAGTTAAAAATCACCCACAAGAAAGTAACAAATATCCATTCTTACATATAAGATCATAATACCACATTAGAGTATTCATTTGAACATAAATGATATAGAAAAGAGATTACAATAGTATTGGTGTTTCAATATCCATTATCTTAACCAAGATGGATGAAATATTATTATTACTTTTATTATATATCTATATGAGATCTACATTCAACTATTATTATATATAATCTCCCTATAAAATTTATAGCTCTCAATTACAACCATAGATTAAAATAATTTATATTTTTTATATGTATTTTTTGACTCCCAAAATTATTTTATAAGTGGTTAGGATTATTTTATATTTTTCAAGGACTGCATAATAAAAGAACCTCTCTTTCATCCATCATTGATCGTCTATCATATCCAATAAGGCCATTTTTATCTCCAAAATTATTGGATTGGACAATAATATTGATATATTTTAAATTAACATTCATCTTATGTAGTATTTTTAATGATGTAAACACTATTGCTACACTAAAATGTCTCTATAATCAATTCTCTATCAAAAAGTGTGGATGAATACAATCAATAATGTAAAAGTTTTGGATTGAAATGAAAATTGATATATATCATGAAAAAATAGTATAGCATAAAATTTTTTATCAAATTTATACACCATAACCTATATTTATAACATGATATTAATAATATAACATAGAAACATGTTCTTATTTTAAAGAAAATAATTTATCAAAATAATAAATTGGTATCTTATTGTGTAATTATCTACATAAAATCCATATTATTTTACTTTTTCTATATTTTTTACTACTAAAATAAATATCACTATTTGATATATCAATTTTTTAATAATATATAATTTTATTTCTATAAAAAAGGTAAAAAATATAATTGAATACTTATACATTACCCATAAAAACCAATATAAATATATATATAACTATATATTAAATATATTATAGATTAACATACAACTTATTGTGGTGTTAGTTTATTAAGAAATTTTGTTTTTCATACATAAATAAAACATCTAGAAAATGATAAAAATTATTTCTTAACTATTTTTTGAATAAATTATAGAATTTAATATTGTAATTTTATTAATAAATATTTTCTGAAAAATATTTTTACTAACATGAACCAAGCATAAATTCCCAACATAGTTGACCACAAAATTATATGTAGATTGGATTTAATAATTATTATTTCATGGAAGAATACCAATACTATAACTATTACACACATGGAATCCTTTCAAGTATTAATGTATTTATCCAATATTTCTATTATTTTATATAAAATTTCATGGTGATAGTGATACCCCTTGTTTCTCATGATAAATCATAACACTTATAAAGACTTATTTTCCTTCAATATCCAAGATGAATAACAATTAATAAAAATATATTATTTTATAAATTAATTATATTTGATGTAACTATAGTAGTACATTTATGAAAACAAAAAGGTAAAATCACCCACATCCATCAAATGTAATGTCCTACATTCTCTTATGGATTCCTATTAAGCTAAATTTATGATTTCATAATATTTCTAGATGAATAAAAAGGCTTTTCATATGTATTATTAATTTGAAACTAAATTATATTATTTTTAATTATTTAAAGCATGGATTATTTTAATATACCTCATTTTGATAAATAGAAACTCTATAAAACATTAAGTCATTTATATAAAAAATTCCCCTATTGATATGATAAAATACCAGAATAATTTTTTTTCTTAGGGGACCATAAAAACTATTATATAACATTCACCATTATTGGCATAAAATTTACCTGTAATGAGAATTTTTATTGGGGAAAGTAAACATCAATATAAGATTCATATCTTCATGTATGGTAAAAAAACTCTTTTATAACCCTATTTCTTATATAGGGACCTAAAACCCCAATGTTACCATTTCCCTTTCCCTGATGGAATAACATAATCATATATTTTCAATGTAAAATTAATATTAATAAACATATATCATTCATATTGTTTAAAAATATAAAACATAAACATAAATATTCTAATGTCACATTATACTAGTGTATAATTGTTTCTCCAAATATTATGGAACATAAATCATGTGTTTCATTAATTTTTACATAAATACCTTTTTTCAAAACATAATTAATTTTCCACTCTTGATATAAAAGACTCTAAAACTAACCTTATGTATTTCTAGATAACACTAATTCAAATAACTAAATGTTTACCTACCTCATCACAGAAAAAAATCATAGCTATTAAGTCATCTTAATAATCAATAAACACTATTATAATTATTTTCATAATATACTATAAAATACTGTTAAATTGTACCTTTATTCCTTCTATTATATCTTATAAACATTTCATAACCATCATTAATTAATTTTTAGATTTAACCCCTGGTGGAACACATTAATACATTCCAATTTTACATTATAGTATTTTTAAAACATTCATGTACTTTTATATAGATTTAATTTATTTCACATAACATCATTATATTGAATATAATTTATAAATATATATTAATAATTAAATAATTGAAATTATTTTTTATACTATATCATATCCACATTAAACCTTCCCATATAATAATAAATTTTTATATAATTATGCATGCCATTCCAGAGGGAATTAAACTGCAAGGACTCTTCCTATAAGTATTCAAACTAAAACTCAATACCCAATCCAAACATGAAAATAACAATATTACTAGTATGTGATAATTATATGATTTCGTTATTTACTATCCATTAAAATGAATTTATGTTCTTTTATTAAATTAATTACATGATTTCATTCCTTTTAGCTGGAAAATGATGAAAATAAAATTTTAATATTACCAAGAAGTGTTTAAGAAAATTAAATAAAATTATAATATTACTAGAATAGTTTGTAGGTCCTTTATTTGATTATTTAACAGTGAATCCAATAATTTTTTGCATATATTTCCCCATATACTACGGAATTTAGTATTTTATAATATTTTAATGATGGGAAACCCAACTAAATAATGTTGGTGATAAAATATAAAAATGAAAAATATAAACAATCTAACTTTTACCTAAAAAAAGTTATTGAGTAACCCAGATTATTTAGTTTTAATGATTAAATAATATGTTGTTTTTTATATTTACCAATTTAATATAAAGATTAATTATGTTATTTTATATAGACATGGTATAACTAAAAATTTAAATTTTTGACATAATGATCAAAAATATTATTATTACTCACTACCAATGTGTTTCAGAGAATTAAAAATACATCCACTAAGGAAAATATATTCTTATTAGTTTAGTGTGAATTTTAAAATTACCAATAAAAGATCATCAATCAAATGATAACAAACGATAATGTGTTTGAATACATGTATCATGAAAAAATAAAAAAAATGGAAAATTATAGGTGTTTTTAGAGTGGATAAATCGAAAAATTTATTTAGATATATAGACATGAAGTAATAGATTTCCCTAAATTATCACAATCTTTATAAGTTTTTTGTCTTTCCATTACAATCCTAAAAACCCTAATTATTTATATAATGATGGTTTATTATGATGATATATATTTACATGGATTATGAGAAGTAAACTTGGAGGTGTCCCACCACATTAAATAATAATTAACATTACAATGATATCAATACCCTATATAACATCAATAATGCTTCTCCCAATGATATCAAAGATAAATGACCATAGAAGTGGACAATATAGGAGATATACCACACCACCACTTAATTGAAATACAACACTCTCATAATTTTTATGATATATTATGTCTGTAACACGATTCATATGTTGAAACATGATACATTAATGTTACACCAGCTCAAAGTCCACAACCACTCAGAAGAAATATCTTTAGAAATGAACAATGAAACTCATTATCTATTAGGGTCATTAATCAATGTTAATCCCTGATAATAAAGGACACATATATGTACCAATGATGTAATTTAATGATAGAAACATCTATAACCATAGTGTACAAACTCATGTTAAAAAAGAATAGGGATAAGAGGGGATTGTCCCCATGATTCTTGAGTAAAATCTATATTAATCTATATTGGTAAAAATACTAGGAGAAATTCATATATCAATTGAATCCAATAAAAAAAAATTTAATGGTTGTATGATACCACATTTCGACCAACTACATCATTCCCTTCTAATTTTTGTTCTTTAAGTTTGATTCAATCTTACAATCCAATAATGTATTTTCTAATGATTATAAAAATATTCTATAATCAAGAAATATTCCTTAAATTTGAGATACTTAAATCAACCATAAAACACATGTCAATGATTTATTTGTATATATTATAAAACATTAAATTCATTAATATTATAAAACAATTCTATAAAGAGAAACAAAAATATAATGAATATAGTTTTATACATGATTTTGAAAGAAACCAAATATTAAAAAATTTATTAATATAATTATAGAATTTTTTTAATTAAAAAATTAAAAATAATCCTAAAATGATATTTTTTTATTTTTCCTAAATATTTTTTATTGATTTTAGAGGCATAAATAAGGATTTTGCAAAAAAAATATTAATTTTATAGAATTTAAGTATAATATATCTTTTATAATATTTTTGTAAAAATATATCGTAAAATTTATATGTGTTATAAGAAATATAATTCACAACAAAATATTATGTATATCTTAGATATATATTCTTAATATTTTGGAAATCCATGTAATGTTTTTTTAAATATTAACATTTGTTTTTCATTTATTAAAATGAAGAATTTACGTGGTTAAATTCAGCTCATATTTGGTTTTAATGATGAATAATAAATATTTTATTCAATATAATCATGTCAATTCCAAATGAATAATCATTTTATTTTATTATAGAATAAATATATCATAATATTTAAAAAATATTTTCACAGAAAAATATTCATTCATTATACTTTATGAAATTATATTTAAATTAAATTCTCCCACATATAAAAATAAAATCCTGAAAAATATCCCATAATTTTAAGACATCTGTTCACATTTGTTAAGGCAATCAATTTCATTTTTATTCATTATTATTAAAAAATTCTAAATATTTTTTCACTCTTATAACGGGGTAAAACAAGTTAATTAATGTAAAATAGCATGTTACATTATAAAATATAAGTTAAATAATTCTTGGATGAGGGGACTTTTTCCCTTTCATCCATCTATTAATATTTTAGTTTTCTTCAAATATCCATGATTAATACTCGTATAATATTTATCACTTAAGAATAATTATAGTTGGGTTAGTCCCTAAAATTATAAAAGTTTTCCTCCTTCCATATCTTTATAAGACCACTTAATCCATTTATACGGACAAATATCTACCCAAATAACATTCTATTATAACTCCTCATTCTCTATAGGACCCAGTATCAAATTAATTTCCAATTATAAATGTATGGGTTATATTCTTGTAAAGGTATCCAAAAAAATATGTAATGTATTTTCCGATCATTTATATGTTTCAAATATTCTTAAACATATTAAAATATTATACAATGATCTTAAAATAATTATTTTATTTTATTAATTATATTGATATGTAACTATGTAACTATTACATCGATTTTAAATATTCATTCCACCCATTACAAAATGAAATAATCGCTCATACGTATGTACAACACACCATATCAACAAAGCGATGCAATTTGTCTTTCCCCACCACATTACATCACATCTTATAAATATTGAATTAATAAAAATATAAGATATTTAAAAAATAATTAGGATTCATTAAATAAAATATTTTATTCCCATTTTTACCTTTTAATTAGTTATAGTATGATATTTATTTTAATGCATATGTGTGGACTAACACCACCTCCAAAATAAGTGACTTTTTTTATTAAAACCAAGCATTAATAATTTTAAAATAAAATATACTAAAAAAATATTTATGAAGTTATTATAATTAATGTAATTATGTATCCAATTAGTAACACCATTATCCTTTTTCAATATACTGATATAATTTTATTTAAATTGACAGAAGAATATTAAATGGTAAATATAAACCAAAAATTTTATTTGAATGGAGATAAAATTATTTTGAAAGGTCAATGGAATATTTTATGAACATATAAAATATTTGTAATGTGGTATTTATTGAATATAAATTGATTATTCATTAGGATATAATTTTTTTTACTTAGAGATAGTATGAGGAAAGTGTTGAAATAATAAACTAATTTTTATTTGGGATAGTAAATATCTGTACATCCATATAATGAAAATATTATATATTTTAGGCATAGTCTCAATATTGTTTAATCTCATATTGGTGAATATGAAGTTTAGATGATTTCTATTCATATACCCCTAAATTCTACTTAATGAGACTATATTTCTTTTATACAAAACATCACTTAATAATCATTTTGATTAAAAAAATTAATTTTACTCTATATTCATATTCACTCTAATGATTACAAGAATTATTTATAAATTTTTTTAAAAAAATTATTAATTTATAAGTATATTTCAATATCATTATAATTTTTTAAAATGAATCTTCTTGAAATTTTTTAGACAAGGTTTTTTGACATTTTACCATGATATATAAGGGAATAACTATTTATATATTGATGAATGAATTATTTATTTTATATTTTAATAAATAATTATCTAATTTATGTATTCATAATTATTTTATATGTTACTTTCCAATGAATTTTTTTCACAATATTTTTGAAATTTTATAAATAAATTTTTCAAAAGGAATGGTTTTTTTTCATGTATTATAAGTAGGGAATCAATTATCTTTTAAATTATTTTCGTCTATCATCACCATCATACTTTGATAATTCATAAAATTATCTAGGTATATACTCTTATGATTTAATCCATATTTTTTTCCATATTAAATTTGATCTTGTAGACAAATTTATAAAATGGAAAAAATATTGACATTTCATATGAAATTCATTCAATATTAATGTTTCTAATATTTATAAATTGAATTATTATTCATTTACATAATAAAATAAATGAATTATACTTTTTATGTTATGGAATGGGATCATTCTAGCCCCAAAAAAAATTAGTTTGAATCATGCAGCATTCGATTCTTAATATTTTCCCTACTACTTATCTATTTATAAATGATGTCATTGCATGAGGTCTTGATGATGGGGATATTATGATGTTCATAATTATATATTTTATATTTAAAAAATTATTATTTAAAAACAGATAATTCAAATTAAAAATATTTTTTTGATAACATATACAAAAAACATTACTGAGTTTTAAAGACAATGATATTTTAATATTTAAATATATCCCTAATAAACAAAATCATTGAATATTTTTGTATGAATAATAATTATGACACCATTAAATATAAATAAACTTCAAACCCATGAAATATTTTTGATAAAAATTAATATTTATGCTCTCAATTTTTAGTTATGTAACTATATGATTAAAAAAAGGCTTATTAAAATAAATATTTCTTTTATTGATAAAATATAATAATTAATCTCTTAAACAATTTTTAATTTTATATTATATCAAGTGTATAATTTTATAAATTATAATATAGGAATTATCTAATTTTGAATTTTTATTATAAATTATTTATTTTATTGAGGGGAATGCAAAATATTTATTTTTATTGATAAATATTATGTACATTTAATTATTTAAAAATTGAAATTATATATTTAATTCTTGTTAAAATATAATTATTTATTTTACATTTTTCTTAGTAAAATAAATTTTATTTGAATAAACATTGTACTTGAATTTGGTATGAAAATCAAAATATACTAAAAATAAATTTTTTAGGGAATACCGATTTTTTGGGTTATTGTGTATGTAATTTAATATTATATTATATCATTTCTATTAATTAAATTTGATAAAATTAATTTAAATATTTTTCATAATAATAATTTATTGAATTTAATATTGTTAACTGAATTATTTTAATAATTACTAGCAATGACAGTAAATATGAGTTACTATGGGTAAGGATAAAACTTTTTCATCGGGCATGTTAAATTAATGATAGGAGGGTTATAATTATATAAAACCTTTAATTTATGATATATTTTCATTATTTTTCTCTATATATTTATTTATTTAATAAAATAATTCATATTAAAAAAATTTGAAATTTGGAACCCAATCATAAATTTTGAGAACATAATTTATATTTAATTCAAATTTAAAACAATGTTTTATTCGTTGCATTTAAGGCATGTATTTAATATTCTAATCAGAATTGGAATACACCAAAAGTCTAAAAACACTCCATTATTTTTTATATTAAATGAAATCATTTTAATCCCATTTATTACTTTATTTTATGGTATAATTATATTTACGCTAAAATAAAGAATTATAAAAATTATATATTTTGGGTGACTATATTAATTGTATTTTATTTCACATTTAAAAATTAAAAAATGTAAAAAGGATTCATAATTTCTAATAAATATTTACAATTTTATAAAACATCTATTATTATTTATTTTTTTATAATTAATTTATGATGTTAAAAAATTATGTTATCAGGATAGAGGATAAAATGAGTTTATAATGATGTTCAACAAGGATATAAGACATAAAACATATCCAAAACATGTCCAAATATGATATTATGAGTTTTTTATACCATATAAAATTTTATCATTTATTTTTGGGTTCCGTGATTCTAATTTACTTGATTATGATAAAAATATATGTTTTAATATATTTTTTAATTATGAATGTCTCATTTCTAAAACATTTAAAAGGTAAAATACTATCATATATACGTTATAACATTAGAGAATTATATACTAATGAATACGTACCCAAATCCCTTCAAAAAATACATTCACACATCCAATCATTCTTGGTTATGGAATAATGTTATATATATATGGATTATAGTGTGACTAAAAAGAAGATTTCCAAATAAGAGGTACGTTTTTTAATAAAGTATTTTAGTATTACTTCAACTTCTATGTCATAAAAATATTATATAAAATTTCTGATATAAATTACAAATAGATTTTTTTAATGTAGTTTTGTTAAGGTAATACCCTTTATCCATCTCATATTTCCTTACATATGAAATGAATCTATCATATGTGTGTACGAAGGAATACCACCTCACAAAATGATGTAATTCAATTCCCATAATTGGATATCATATCTGTTTATAATAATAAATTTAATGTATATATATGATATTAATGAAATAATTATAATTATAAAATGATTGTATATAATATAAAGTTATTATTTTTTAACCATTTTAAAATGATAATGTTATTCGTATGTTTCTATCAATTACCTCTTCTATGATGTGATGTCATTCATTTTTCATGACCACATTACATGGATACCTTATATGTGTGTATTTAAAAATTAATATAAAATTAATTTTCATTATATAACTATAAAATATAACATAACTTAATTCCATTTAGTTTTCGAAAAAATGGAAATACATTTCATCATACGTTCAACCAATCATCTAAATGATTGTAACAGAGTAAATTTTTCATGTCCATATATCCTTCTTGGATATAATATTACAATTAATGTATAAAAATGATAAATATTTAAAAATTATTATTATATATTTTATGTAATAATGGTCCCTTTTACATCACCTTTAAATTTTATATTATTTTTCACTTTAAAAATTTGATTTCCTTGATAAATTACATTACAGAAAATATTGGTTTTTAATGATCTGCGATGTGACAATAAAATATATTTATTTAATGATAAAATTACTTGATAGAAATTGGAAAGGTGGACATTAATATTTCTAAATAATTATAGGAAACTAATGGTGTATATATTTATAAAATGAATTAATTATTTACTAGTTAATTAAAAATAACATAAAAAGCATTTGAAAAAGAAGGGTTTGTTTTTTCTGAAAAATATTTTTATAAACCATTTTTATTTTTTAATTATAAATAAAACTAATAACTATCGTTGAATTATTTTGAATAAATATATAAATAATATATTTAATAAATTATTTTAACAGTAATCTATCATTTTTCTATTAATTATTTAAAAATAAACTAGTTTTTTGTTTAGAAATATTATTATCTATAAATGAGGTTTCATGAAAAATTTTAATATTGTTTTGAAATTAATTTATAAAAAATATATTAATTAAATTTTTTAATATCAATACCATATTTTTAATTATGAAGTGTTAATTAGGAATATAGTTTCCTTTTATATTTTGTTAATATTATTAATAGCCTTAGTAAAATATAACACCTCATAAATGGGTTGATCATGTTAAAATATTTTCAAATTTTATGATAAAGACATAATTATTCATCCTTTTTTCTATTGTATGAATTTAATTCTATCATTATAAAAAAAATAAAAATTAAAATATTTACGGAAATGAATGTTAAAAAATTTCACTCTCTTAGTTTTAAACATCTTTTGAGTACAAAGGGAAAAAATAATTCTATGAATGAGTCTAAATATATTTATTATGAATAATTAAATTATTAACTTAAATTATTTTTCAACACCAATACAATCATTTTTCATTTAATAGAAAAACAAAATAGATTATTATAAAATTATTTAATGGAGCATATTTTTATATTTTTTTACTATTACTAAATTTTTTATATAAATATAAAAAATTAATGTTTTGTAAGAGGAATATATTGCTATAAATTTTTTTATTACTACTCTAATGTAAAATTAATTTAACAGTGTCTGATTTGAGATTAATAATATTTCAAAAAATAATTATTTTATTTATTTACATTAAAATCATAATAATTTTAAATTATGAAATTGTTAAATACAGATGATCTACAATATCTTACCTTGTCCATTTATTAAAAAAATATTGACCTTATTTGTAAAATTCAAACACTTTATCTGTATAAATTATGTTATAAGGATTATTGTTAAAATATGTTTACTATGATGTTAATCCAAAATAGAATGTTTAAAATACCACATTAAAATATCCAAATCTTATTAGTAGATGGTATCTAAACCCCATATTATCATATCATATATCTAGTAAATTATTTGAATAATTTCTCTGGATAATAACTATATTATATTTAAATCTATTAAGAAATCCCAAGGCACCCCTCTTAGTGATTATAATAGGACAACCATCCTTTCTCAACATAAAACTACATTAATTCAATAATATAGTCTATACCCTAAGAAAATATCCTATAAATGTACTCATTAACATTTTATAGGTAATTCTATTCAAAATAGACCAAACCCTCAACCCATAAAATGATATTAAAAATATTTGTTCGAAGAAGATATAATCACATTACCCAATAAAATTATTTTTATTTTTTATTCTATATCTTATAAATATATTATATTATTAATAAAATATTAAATTATGTATCTTAATTATATGAATTATAATTATTATTATCAATAAACCATTAATCCACTCTATCCATCAGATCTAATTTGTAATTATCCATCACCTTTGTGCACAACCTGTGATCTCCACGAAGTGATACTATACATTTATTATAACCATATATCAAAGAAGTTTATTATGACGAGTTTAAATTATATATATATATATATGATATATATAAAATAATTATTCTTCATTATAATTTCAATATCCTGCCTAACATATTACCTTGTAACCCATAGAAAAAATTATAATGGTGATTGTTTGTACATGTGGACTACCACCTCTACTCAGTACAAGATTTTTTTTAATTTCTATTTAACATGTATTTTAATGATTATATGTTTAGGGAATATATATGATAAATATAATCTAATCTAATTATTCTATAATGGTTAAATATTTTTTAGTAATCTTTTGTTCATTCCATTAAAAAATGAAAACAACATTCATGTATATGTACAACCAATCATCCCCATTAATGATGAAATGAAATTGTTTCAATATATTAATTTGATGAATGACAGTATATATTTATATACTGAGAATATATGAAATTTGTATCATGATTATGATTATATATATTATGTAACTCTGATCAAGGTATAATGACCTAATCTACCAAACAAAAACATTCACAAAAAATATTGTTTTCAGTAAGAAGAGTGATTTTTATAAGAAATTGTTAATCCAAATATTATAAATGTTATAATTAAGACATACGTGGTATGATATAATTTATTATTGTTATTGATTATTTTTATAATAAATATATACTCATTATATAATAAGATCGATAATGTACAAATGCATTCAACACAAAGGCCAGTTATTTTTGTCCCAATTTTATTTTTGTGAGACACATAACATATTAAAATGATATTATTTTTTATGGCATGTATTATAAGGCCCCAACCTTAAACCTTACATAATCTTGAGTTATCACAATATTACAGGTTGAGGATCTTTTCAGGTTTATAGTTTTAGAGAATTAGAACATAACTATTACATCTCAAAAGATTACAATGTAGTCACTTCTACTAAGTTTCCATTTTTAAAAAACAATTAAAAAGAAACGTGTCTAGTTCCATGTTTTATATAGGATGAAATTCCCTTGATCACATCCTTGACCTTATTCCACATTAAGTCCTATGAAAACATTTCAAAAAAAACTTGGGGTTAGCATAAAAAGCTCAGTAAGGGATACAGAAAGAATGAAAACTGTTAGTTTTTCAAACATCAAATAAACCATATATACTCTATCAATGAAATACCTTCACCTTCATGAAGTAGTAAAAACTCTTCACTGAATAAAGTATCATTACATAAATTTTTGTAACCAAAGGATTACCATAAAATCCATAAAAAGAACACATAACATATATAAAGATAACTTGGGACATAAACATACTTAAGTGGAATAACCATACGGTCGACTTCCACACATATCACTTAATGGAATAGCCATATGGCCAATTTCCATACATACATAATGGAATAGCCATACGGCCGACTTCCATACCCAATGCATTGGAGGTTATAAAATAACCACCCGTCCTGGTATTCACGGCACCACCCGTCATATGGTTTATAACGTAACCACCCGTTAAAATGTCCAAGTACCAGTATAAAATCATAAAACATAAATCCAATATAAAGGAATGATAACATTTCCACATTTCAATCACAATATATCATAAATATACTGACATAATAGAATCCTTTTTCAAACCCATTTTCAATACCAAAATACATAAAATAGTATATGGTATTTATTTTATTCTAAAAACATTACGGCTTGTTGATAAAGTCAAAGGCCAAATAATAGTCGCGGTGGCGGAAAAGGTCGTTGTCGCCGCATACGTTAAAAGAAACATTCCTTTTTGTAGTTTTGTAAAACGCTTCGTAGAAAAAGATTACTTTTGTATAAAAGTAAAAGTCAAAGGGGTTTACACACTGTATAAAACAAAGTTGTGTATAAAACGAAATATTCCTCAATGAAAGGAGATTGAGACGAAGTCCCTTACCTCGGGTCCGACTTGACTCGATCGTTCTTTAACGTCCTGAATAATAAACTTGAGTTAATTTATACTTGATTAAGAACCTTTTTAAAGGTCATTATTCTTTTTATATCACTTATTGCCATGTTATAAACATTATGTAACCATTTAAGTTAATAATGTTTGTTTTGTCAATATTTGGTTCTTAAGTCGAAAGTGGACTTCTTACAATTACATGTTGTTCGTGTGGTCAAAGGTTCTTTATATCCAGAATGAAATTCCCGATTAGGATATAATATGTATCATATATATCCAGCATATACATGTATTTATAATATTACATAATCATTTAGAGGTAAGAAATGAAATGCACCGTTCATGGAGACGGTAAGCCGTACGTACGCATGAACGCTACTTTCATTTCTTTGTCATATTAATGGAATTAAAACTAAATGAGAGGTATGTATATTTTAATTCCAGAATTATATTGATCATTTAGATATATCATTAATTATATATATCCATTATATACATGTACTTTTAATAGTACATTACATTTGGGGATAAGAAATGAAATGCACCGTTCATGGAGACGGTAAGCCGTACGTACGCATGAACGCTAATTTCATTTCTATCTCATACTTTAATGGAAAGAAATAACAATGATATAGAGGTATATTATAACTCCAGTATAACATCATATATAATAACTTTAAATCCATCCTTTACACGTCCCACATATGGCATTAACGAATCACATCACTTTGAGGGGGCGGTAGTCCGCACTTCCTTAAATGAAGATATCGTGTTTACCCATAATGGAAACCATAATGGTATGCACAGAATGAAAAATACAGAAGTTTAAAGAAGAAAAATAAACATATTATATATCATATTTAAAAATAGTGACATCATAATGGCCACCTTTGAAGGTGTTAAATGAGTATTGAACAATCATCATTTCGGGAGGCAGAATTTCGCCATCCACGGAAACCGTATGTTCTTTAACCATTTGATGTATTTGTGTGAGAGTGTAGCTCGAATAAATCTTATAACAACATCCTAGTATATTGAAGATACTGGTGTTGTTACAAAAGAAGTAAATAAAAAGAGTTTAGAGGGTTGGAGAAGAAAAATAAAAGAAATGAACAAGAGAGAATGAATTACCTTTAAAAGTGTAACTCCTTTTGATTTGAGCCTAAAGGCTTCCTTTGAAAGTATTCTTCCCAAAGGGAATCATCTAGGATGAGGAAAGGGATGTTTATAGAGTAAATAGGCAGGGTTTGGCCGATCCAAAGGCTTGAGGAGTGTGTTAAATGAGGTAGAGGTGGGGGCCTTTTATAAGAGGAGAGGAGGGGCACTTTTGGAAAGTAAAAAAATATTACTTTATTTGAAAATGTGTTTCGGTTTTAAAAAATCCCACATTGAAATAATTCGTGGATAAGGTGATATGGGTTAGAACTCCACTCATCCAATTAGTTTTGGACATGTGTAGTTCATAGATTTTACATTATCTTTCCATTTTATTTAAATCGTCAAATAATGATGTCATCGCTGCATCATTATTATGACATAAATAATATAATTTATTTAATGTCTAAAAATTATAAAAAAAATACTATGATGTAGGAAATCTTTTTATATTTCCAATTACTATTTATAATCAAAAATACGATCTTTATAACCCCATATAAAAATTGTTTCTGTAAAACATATTATGTTTGTGTCATTTTTACTTTTACATTAAATAAAAAGTTATTTATGTCATTTCCCTACCAATGTGTCTCCATGGGGTCCAAAAGTTGACCCATGGATTGTCTTGGTCGGCTATGACTCAACCAATGATGGTAGGACATGTGTCAAGCTCATCTTATTTTATTAAAGCATTATTTTTACCTTAAACTACACTAATTACCACTAATCGCGATTAAGAACTTAATAAGTTACTATTCACCAAATAATTATTATAATCTCATTGAACCACATTTTACTTCTTAATGACAACCATGTATGTCGGATTTTTGAAATTAAAAACACAATGATGGAAAAATTTCATTTAAACGGAAAATCAGTCTTTATAAGTACCACTTAGTGGTTTCACTATTCATCAAAAATTGATGTTTTTCAGAAAATTAACAAAAATTCACCCTAAGCTATATTTGATATTACGAATTCAAAAATGAAGTCTATTTTACAAATTTCAAAACATATAAGTCACATTAATTAATTTAATAATTAATTCCCGCTGTCAGAGCAAATAGCGTGTTTTTATGAAACAATAAGTATCAAAAGATTGACACTAGTATAAGTCCGATTTCAAAGTGAAATTAATTCCAACGACCACTATTGGATTTAATGGTAAAAATATTTTATAATTTCACTTTAAAACCAATTCAAAAGATAATCTAATCATATAAATAAGTTAGATTAAAGAGAGGTATTGAATTAAAATACAACATTTTACACTATTCATTAAAAAAATGAACTTTATCAGAAAGGTACCAAAAATTTACACAATGTAAATTTTGATGTCTCGATTATAAAGAAGAGTTATATTTGGTCCAATAGAATTTATAAGATCGATCAAAACTATATTTAATGACGGTTCTCCGTCAAATGGTGATAAGTGGACCTTTCGTGAAAATTAAGGTATAAATGCCTAAAATTGAACTCTTTCCATATTTTAAGCCTTTATCTTTTATTGGGTAAATGTAAAAACATTTAAAAACATATATAATCATATTTTAGTTATTTCTATCCATCTCCTCCAGTACAACGACTACTCATTAACTAACATTTAAAATAATATTATTTTATTACTTGTGTGCAACGTAAGATTTCAAAGAAACTCATCGTTGCGTACTGATTACGCTATCAAACGTAGAAACCCCTTTTAATTAAAATTAATATTTAATTCGTAAATATTAATAAATATGAAAATTCTTTATTCTTTATTTACCTGGGATGTTACATCCTTCCCACCTTTTGGGAATTGCATCCTCGCAATTTTATTCACTTATCAAAATAAGTGGGGGTATTTATCCCTCATAGAATTTTCAGATTCCCACATTGCCTCTTCAATCACATGGTTTTTCCACAAAACCATTACCTGATAAATCACCTTATTCCGTAACACCTTTTCCCTGTGGTCAAGAATCTGGACTGGTTGTTCTTCATAAGATAGGTTCTCTTCCAGCTAAACTACCTCTGGACTCAAAACATGAGATGGATCTGGCATATACATTCTCAACATTGAAACATGAAAAACATTGTGTACCTGAGATAAACTCGGAGGTAATGCCCCCCGGTATGAAACTGATCCAACTCTCTCCAGAATTTCATATGGTCCATTAAACCTTAGACTCATCTTTCCTTTCTTACCAAATCTCATCACACTTTTCCAAGGAGAAACCTTGAGAAAAACATGATCACCTACCTCGAAAGATAGATCCTTCCTCCGGTTATCCGCATAACACTTCTGCCTGCTCTGAGCTGTTCTCATGTGCTTCTGAATCAACTAAACTTTTTCTGCCATCTCTTCTACCAATTCTTGTCCCATCAGCTTCCTTTCACCCACTTCATCCCAAAATGCTGGAGTTCGACACCGCTTCTGATATAATGCCTCAAATGGTTCCATCTGTATACTGGAATGAAAACTTTTATTATAAGAAAACTCAACCAAAGAAAGATGTTGGTCCCAACATCCCTGATAATCCATCGAACAAGCTCGTAGCATATCCTCCAAGGTCTGAATTGTTCGTTCTGACTGCCCATCTGATTGAGGATGAAAAGTTGTACTAAAATTTAATTCAGTACCCATCGACTTCTGAAGGCCTTTCCAACAGTTAGAAGTAAACTTGGGATCACGATCCGATACAATGGAGAGAGGAACTCCATGTAACCTGACTATCTCTTTAAGATACAAACGGGAAAGTTGATCTAGAGAGAAAGTATCTCATATAGAATGGAAATGAGCAGATTTGGTCATGCAATCAATAATAACCCAGATTGCATTATTACCTGGAGATGTCCTCGGTAATCCCATAACAAATTCCATGGATATGTTTTCCCATTTCCACTATGGCACTGGCAAAGGCTGAAGCATCCCTTTCTGTAACTGCTGCTCTCCTTTAACCTGTTGACATGTCAAACACTTCACAGTAAAATCAGCAACGTCTCTTTTCATTCCATCCCACCAGAAATACTCCCGCAGATCTCCGTAGATCTTAGTACTGCTAGGATGAGCTGAAAATGGGGAACTATGATCCTCACATAATAACTCATTCTTCAACTGTGAATCACAAGGCATACATAACCTCTTCCCAAACCTCAAAACACAAACACAAACTTATCCAAGAACACATGGAAAATTTTATTCATAAGGTCCATGAATATAGCAGGTGCATTGGTTAACCCAAAAGGCATAACTACAAATTCATAATGGCCATATCTAGTACGGAACGCAGTCTTCGGAACGTCTACTTCTTTTACTTTCAACTGATGGTACCCCGACCTCAAGTCAATTTTCGAAAAATACTGAGCTCCCTAGAGCTGATACCACTTCATTCGATGGCCCAACATCTGCTGAATTGTTGCAAAGGATTTCACCACCCCTTTCTGCTTGTAGTCTGGCTGCATTCCCCCAGTTGAGTTCTTCGTTTGACACTCGTTTTCATAATGACCCATTTCATTACACTTAAAACATCTTACCGTTGGCTTTTCATTTCCTGCTTGATCATCTTCCTTACAGTTACGAGCAATATGACCAGACATACCACACCGAAAGCACATACCAGACTTGGATAAACATTCTCCAGGATGTATTTTACCACACTTCTCACAGGATGGATATTTTGTTTTCTTACCTCCTTGCTTTTTGATGAATTCTTCCCCTTTGCCTACCAACTAGACCTCTTATTCTGTTGTTTTTCATAGAACACCTGATCATCGGCAAACTCCATTTCCACCTTCTCCACAAATCGAACAAGTTTTTCATAACTTTTGAACTCACGATAAGCTAAAGCCCTTCGATACATTTGCTTTAAACCTGAGTAAAACGGTTTATTTTACTATCAAGATCTCGTATGAAGTTTGGAGCATACCATGCCAATCGAGTGAACTTTTCTTCATAAGCAGCCACTGAATCATCCTCCTGCCTCAATGCTAGGAACTGTTTTTCCATCCTAAGATGAACCACCTTAGGAAAATATTTCTGAAGAAACATACCTTTGAATTTGTCCCAGTAAAGATCCTCAATCTCATCACTATCCCTTATATTTTTCACCATCGACCACCACTGATCAGCTTCACCTTCAAAACGGTAAACAACAAGACTATCCTTTTGATGTTCTGAACACCCCATGACATCAAAAATATTCTCCAGTTCTTTAATCCAACCTTCAGCTTGCACAGGTTCAGATGATCCTCTGAATGATGGGGGATGTTGCCTCATGAAATGTTCCACCACCGACATGTTCCTCTGCAGTTGATCTGGCTGATCTCGTGCATGGATACCAGCACCATTTATAGCCTGAGTCAACTGTTCCATTACTGCAACAAACTGTTCAGTTCCAATTCCGACCATTTCTAGATGCTGATTCGGAAGGTTATTTCCTTCTGTATGCCTTCCTAGCACTGCTTCCCTGTTTCCTCTGCGGAAAACCATTCTGAACAAACATGTCTTAGATGAAGCAACATGGTAATCTTCAAATGCTATATCATTTCAATAATTTTTTTGGATAATCATTTAATAGAATTCTAACTCCTAAAGTTATCTAAACCGACCTCTGATACCAACTATAAGGCCACAGCCTTAAACCTTACATAATCTTGAGATATCACAAGATTACACGTTGAGTATCTTTTCAGGTTTAGAGTTTTAGAGAATTAGAACATAACTATTACATCTCAAAAGATTACAAAGTAGTCACTTCTACTAAGTTTCCATAATAAAAAAAACTCTTAAAAAGAAATGTGTCTAGTTCCATGTTTTATATAGGATGAAATTCCCTTAATCCCATCCTTGACCTTCTTCCACATTAAGTCCTGTGAAAACATTTCAAAAAAAAACTTGGGGTGAGCATAAAAAGCTCAGTAGGTGATATAGAAAGAATGAAAACTGTTAGTTTTTCAAACATCAAATAAACCATATATACTCTATCAAAGTAATACCTTCACCTTCATGAAGTAGTAAAAACTCTTCACTGAATAAAGTATCATTACATACCTTTTTGTAACCAAAGGATTACCATAAAATCCATAAAAAGAACACATAACATATATAAAGGTAACTTGGGACATAATCATACTTAAGTGGAATAACCATACGGTCGACTTCCACACATATCACTTAATGGAATAGCCATACGACCAATTTCCATACATACTTAATGGAATAGCCATACGGTCGACTTCCATACCCAATGCATTGGAGGTTATAACGTAACCACCCATCCTGGTATTCACGGAACCACCCATCATATGGTTTATAACGTAACCACCCGTTAAAATGTCCATGTACCAGTATAAAATCATAAAACATAAAACCAATATAAAGGAATGATGACATTTCCACATTTCAATCACAATATATCATAAATATATTGACATAATAGAATCATTTTTCAAAACCATTTTCAATACCAAAATACATAAAAGAGTATATGGTATTTATATTATTCTAAAAACATTACAGCTTGTTGAGAAAGCCAAAGACCAAATAATACTCGCGGCGGCGGAAAAGGTCGTTGTCGCTGCGTACGTTAAAAGAAACATTCCTTTTTGTCGTTTTGTAAAACGATTCGTAGAAAAAGATTCCTTTTGTATAAAAGTAAAATTCAAAGGGGTTATACACCGTATAAAAGAAAGTTGTGTATAAAACGAAATATGCCTCAATGAAAGGAGATTGAGACGAAGTCCCTTACCTCGGGTCCGACTTGACTCGATCGTTCTTTAACATCCTAAATAATAAACTTGAGTTAATTTATACATGATTAAGAAACTTTTTAAAGTTCATTATTCCTTTTATATCACTTATTTCCATGTTATAAACATTATGTAACCATTTAAGTTAATAATGTTTGTTTTTTCAATATTCGGTTCTTAAGTCGAAAGTGGACTTCTTACAATTACATGTTGTTCGTGTGGTCAAAGGTTCTTTATATCCAGAATGAAATTCCCGATTTGTATATAATATGTATCATATATATCCATCATATACATGTATTTATAATATTACATAATAACTTAGAGGTAGGAAATTAAATTCACCGTTCATGGAGACGGTAAGCCGTACGTACGCATGAACGCTACATTCATTTCTTTGTCATATTAATGGAATTAAAACTAAATGAGAGGTATGTATATTTTAATTCCAGAAATATATTCATCATTTAGATATTTAATTAATTATATATGTCCATTATATACATGTACTTTTAATAGTACATTACATTTGGGGATATGAAATGAAATGCACCGTTCATGGAGACGGTAAGTTGTACGTACGCATTAACGCTACTTTCATTTCTATCTCATAATTTAATGGAAAGAAATAATAATGATATAGAGGTATATTATAATTCCAGTATAACATCATATATAATAACTTTACATCCATCCTTTACACATTCCACATATGGAATTAACGAATCACATCACTTTGAGGGGGCGGTAGTCCGCACTTCCTTAAATGAAGATATCATGTTTACGAATAATGGAAACCATAAAGGTATGCCCAAAATGAAAAATAAAGAAGCTTAGAGAAAAAATATATTCATATTATATATCATATATAAAAATAGTGACATCATAATGGCCAACTTTGAAGGTGTTAAATGAGTATTGAACAATCATCGTTTCGGGAGGCAGAATTTCTCCATGCACGTAAACCGTATGTTCTTTAACCATTTGATGTAGTTCTATGAGAGTGTAGATGGAATAAATCTTATGACAAAATCCTAGTATATTTAATATACTGGTTTTGTTACAAAAGAAGTAAATAAAAAGAGTTTAGAGTGTTGGAGAAGCAAAATAAAACAAATGAACAAGAGAGAACGAATTGCCTTTAAAAGTGTAACTCCTTTTGATTTGAGCCTAAAGGCTTCCTTTGAAAGGATTCTGCCCAATGGGAATCCTCTAGGATGAGGAGATGGATGTGGAGAGAGTAAATGGGCAGGGTTTGGCCGATCCAAAGGCTTGAGGAGTGTGTGAAATGAGGTAGAGGTGGGGGCCTTTTATAAGAGGAGAGAAGGGGCAGTTTTGGAAAGTAAAAAATATTACTTTATTTGAAAATGTGTTTCTATTTTAAAAGGTCCCAAATTGATAAAATTCGTGGATATGGTGATAAGGCTTCTAAATACACTCATCCAATTGGTTTTGGACATGTGTAGTTCATAGATTTTACATTATCTTTCCATTTTATTTAAATCGTCAAATAATGATGTCCTCGCTACATCATTATTGTGTCATAAATAATTTAATTTATTTAATGTCTAAAAATTAAAAAAAATACTATGATGTATGAAATCTATTTAGCTTTCCAATGAATATTTATAATCAAAAATATTATCTTTATAACCCCATGTAAAAATTGTTTTTGTAAAACATATTATGTTTGTGTCATTTATACTTTTACATTAAATAAAAAGTTATTTATGTCATTTCCCAACCAAAGTGTCTCCATAGGGTCCCCAAGATGACCCATGGCTTGTCTTGGTCGGCCATAATACAAACAATGAGGGTAGTACATGTGTAAAGCTCATCTTATTTTATTAAAGAATTATTTTTACCTTAAACTACACTAATTACCACTAATCACGATTAAGAACTTAATAAGTTACTATTCACCAAAAAATTATTATAATCTCATTGAACCACATTTTAATTCTTAATTACAACCATGTATGTAAGATTTTTGAAATTAAAAACACAATGATGGCAAAATTTCATTTAAACGGAAAATCAGTCTTTATAAGTACCACTTAGTGGTTTCACTATTCATCAAAAATTGAAGTTTTTCTGAAAATTACCAAAAATTAACCCTATGATATATTTGATATTACAAATTAAAAAATGAAGTCTATTTTACAAAATTCAAAACATATAAGTCACATTAATTAATTTAAGAATTAATTCCAGCTATCAGAGCAAATAGTGTGTTTTTATGAAACAATAAGTATCAAAAGATTGAAACTAGTTTAAGTCCGATTTCAAAGTGAAATTAATTCCAACGAACACTATTGGACTTAATGGTAGAAATATTTTCTAATTTCACTTTAAAACCAATTAAAAAGATAATCTATTCATATAAATAAATTAGATTAAAAAGAGGTTTTGAATTAAAATACAACATTTTACACTATTCATTAAAAAAATGAACTTTATTAGAAAGGTACCAAAAATTTACACAAAGTAAATTTTGATGTCCTGATTATAAAGAAGATTTATATTTGGTCCAATAGAATTTATAAGATCGATCAAAACTATATTTAACGACGGTTCTCCGTCAAAAGGTGATAAGTGGACCTTTCGTGAAAATTAGGGTATAAATGCCTAAAATTAAACTCTTTCCATATTTTAAGCCTTTATCTTTTATTGGGTAAATGTAAAAACATTTAAAAACATATATAATCATATTTTAGTTATTTATATCCATTCCCACCCGTACAAAAGCTACTCATTAACTAACATTTAAAATAATATTATTTTATTACTTGTGTGCAACGTAAGTTTTCAAAGAAACTCATCGTTGCGTACCGAGTACGCTATCGAACGTAGAAACCCCTTTTAATTAAAATTAATATTTAATTCGTAAATATTAATAAATATTAAAATTCTTTATTCTTTATTTACCTGGTATGTTACATGTATACATATAATAATTTCAATTATGGTTCATATTAATATTTTTATGTGTATTTACATATCTATATGAGTTTATTTATTTCATTTGTCTTTGATTCCATTAATATGAAAGGAGTCATGGTTATTTTATAATCTATGTATTTTTCAAGATTTTTTATTGTTATCTTATAATAATTAAATATTACATTATAAATCTACAAAAACTTATAATTTATTTACTTTTATTAATTTTTTAAAAAACATATTTTTTCAATTTTCATCATGTTATATACTCAGAAAAAATCATTTTTAAGAAAATATGAATTATATCTCTCTTCAAAAAAAACATCTTATTCCATATCCATGAATTTTATAATTTTTTTAGTAAATAATTTAAATATTTTCCTATGACTTTTAATTTGTTTAACCGATATTTAACTTTGAAGACATTATTTAGATTGAGTGTTGTATTCTTTTTCTAAATCACTAACTCTTTTAATTTAATAAAATTAAAAAGAAATGTATTCTGTTATATTATAAGGCTTAATTAGAATCCATAAATTTCATAACCATGAAATCCATAAAATATTAAATTACATGATCCCAAATAATATTTTAAATAAAATTTAATTTTATATTTTTTTGAATGGATAGATTTTAAAAAATGATTTTTAATGTGATATGGTTTTTTAAGAAATTATTTTTTTCAGTATATTTTAATAAAAGTTATATTTTTAATTAATTTAAATGCGCTATTTCAGTTATGATTTAATGGAAATACGATTTAATTATATTCACATATTCATTCCATATATGTTTCATTTTTTATGATGAGAAGATTTTTATGAATCGTTTTCCTTTTACTTAAGGCCTTCTATGATAAAATAATGAATTTTTAACAAATCCTATTTCATTTCCATTTGATAGAATATGAAAAAAATTCATAAAAAAACCATTTATCTTCATGGATTTTGATTTTATGAATGTTGTGAAACATTTATCAAACATATTTATTAGTTTTATAGTGTGATTGTTGGGTCCAAATTATAAATCCCTCTAATGCATTGGGTAATGATTAATATCTCATGTCATATAGAGGAGTCTAATGGGGATTAAACTTTATTCAGTAAGGGAATCTGTCCACTATGATAGTCTTTGGATTTAATCATTACATCAATTATGGTTTGTGGAGTAAACCCCATCTAATATGATAGTAAGGGGTGTAATCGTTGACTATTATGCATTTTTATGGAGTGATCCAAATTCAAAATGATTTTAATTGAAGTGATCCTTTAGTACTTAGAGAATTATTTTCTATTCTTATATGTATGAAGAGAAACTTATGCTTATGATTTTGTTATATTGATAAATTGATTTGATTACTTAATGATTAAAATATTATTAACTTCCCCGATTTATTAGATAACATAATATTATTATCTAAGATATATCTAGTTATGTTTACACATGTTATGAGCATGTTCTTATACCCTTATGTTCATGTTACTTTTATGTTATCATGGATATCTCCCTTGGTGACCCGTAATAATATTATGTTCCCACAAATTACTATGTTTTATATCCATATGTTATGAAGAATTATTTTATCTATGATATGTCTAGGCAAGGTTCAGGTTTTGAATATCTAAATTTTAGATGATACAGTTCATTTATGAACTAGTTGATTTTGTGCCAATTTTTTGAAAAGAAAAAATACACATATAATTCTACAATGGACTGTCTTGTTAGGAACTTATATTTCATCTTATAATAAGCGATATATATTTATGAAATCACTTTTTCAATGTATTTGGTAATAAGGAATAGTATTGTATCCATTATAAACTTGTATGGGAAGACATTAGTGAAAACCTTGGTGACATGTCTATTTATTAGGAAAAATCCCAATGTTTTTGTTACAATCGTCAATGGACTAGGTTTAGAAAAAAATAATGTTCTGAAAAGAATTTTTATTCAATTACATATTGAATAAAATATTAGAAATGAATATATGATTTCCTACACTGATTATATTTTCTCACAATATGTTTTTCTCATTTTACTCATTGATCAAAATAAGTGGAAATTCTGTCAAAGACGAATAAAATATAATATTAAAATTTTTTATTCCTCAAAAAACTAATGATATGTGATATGGAATGAAAAATCACATTACTATTCTCACACGATACTCTCGTGAAATTAACCATTATAAACATATAATTGAAAAAAATTGTGAACAACATTTTATTGAGTCAATTTTGTGGAAAAAAATTCCTTCTAGTTATGGTATTTTTAATCAAATAGTTTCTAGGAAATGGATATGTAACATTGAATATATATTTTGAATATCCAATTTTTGGATAACATAAATATCATTTTGGTTGTCATTAAATTTTTTGGTGAATCATATTAATGGTAGAATTTTATTAAGAATATGAGGCAAAATGATCAAATTGAATCCATTTAATTGGATGAGTTTAAAAGAATACTTTACAAGAGTAACATTCTTCATATTTTTCATATGATAATATGGAATCTTTTACTTAATTTAAAAAATATGGATGCTGAATCTGTTGGTTCTTATGAGAAAAAATTTATGAGACCTAGGAGGTATCCTTCTAGTAATATCTTAGAACTGGAATGTGTGGTTGTCCAATTATTCAGAGGATTATAACAATATCACTGAAGGGATTTATCGATATGAGACCTCAGTGTCTAAGAAAAAATAATGTTATGTGCAATCATGGTATAAATAGAGAACAGAGTTAGTTATCCATCCTATATTTATGATTATAAAATAAATATGGAATTAAAATATAATTTAAAAAATGGAGATAAGATTATGAGAATTCCTTTATGATTAATTTGTATATGGAAAAGTGATTGAAATATTTTCAAGGGGATTGGAAAATGATTATGTGGATGAATTAATATCGTTGAAAATTTGAATATTAGAGTGATGGGATGAAGTTAGATAATGATATGAATTTAGAGATATCTCCATAGAATCTACCTCCCACACTCCCCTTTTCCATATTCAAGGAGTATGGGTATTTTGAAAGAGAATAATAAAATCTAACGGTTAATGATGATAATAAACACTGGAATCCTCTTATTCTATGAGAAAATTAAAAAGGACATGTAATCACAATTGGTGATGTGAAGTTTTATAAATAAGTGGTGAATGTTTTGAAGACCCTCAAATCTACAACATTAAATGTATTAATTGATTATTAATATACAATCTTTTTATATATGATGATTTTTAAAGGGTATAAAAATGCCACCTTGAATATTCTATGTATGTTTAGATATAAAAAACCATTATGGAATGATGATCATATATCAGGCTGAGGATTCTTCTCAGGTTAAATTTTGGTTTAATGTGATTCCAATCAAATCTATATATTATTAATCTAGTGGAATTCGATGACATTTCGTGATTTTATTAGATTTAATTACATTTATTCCATATCAAATGACAATAATTGGATGTTCAGTTTTGATATTCCAAACTGACAAATTATTTTCCATTAGTTTGATGTCAAAAATAATCATCTGACTTAAATTAAATCCATGATATGTGTCCTAATTCCTATTACAAATGGGTGCTATATCAAAAATATATTTTGATAGACTCAACCTCTAGGAATTTCAATTTTTCTAGGTGTTTTTTGATGTTTTTATATGATTTTCCTAGTCATACATCGAATTATGACTATTATTTCTCAGTATAACTCATACCGAGCACTAATAACATTTTTATGCACTATATAGAATGAAACATATTGAGATTAATGTTATTGAGAATAAAATATTGTATAATTGTGACTAGGACTTCATTCATCCATGTGATTCACCATAGATGATCATTTTTATTTGATAAGAAAAATATTGATCAGTTCAACTATTCATTGATTATAATGAATTTAAAAATATCATAATTAGGAATATGCATCTTATAGCACATATTGATTTTTTTTGATCAACTGAATTTAGATAAATACTTTTCTAAAATTGGAAATTATTCTAGATTTCATTAATTGTGGTAAATAAGGATGATGGTCCAATGACAACATTATATACAAGTTATATAAACAATGATATTATAAATATTTTCATATGGTATTACCAATTCCCCATTAATAATTATGGTTTTAATGAATTGAGTATTTATAGATTTACCAAATAATTCTGTGGTAGTTTTTATAGATGAAATTCATTTATATTTGACGATCATGTATGTGGATGAATATCATTTGAGGACATTCCTTAAAACCCTGAAGAAAGATTATATATATATGAATTTACCTTTTTTTAATTTTTAATTATGAATGTTTCATTATTGATTCATATTATCTAATGTGAGGGTATATCATTGGATCTGTCAATTGAAAACGTTTTTGAACATCGGTGCATACATACCACTATGATAAAAATATAATGTTTTTTGAGTTTGGATATATATTATTGAATATTTTAGATAATTTATTAGTAATTAATATTCCAATAACCATGATAATATGAAATAGAAATATGTTACTTTGGATAGATGAATGTGAAGAAACATTTAAATAACTAATTGAATTTCTTTCAGTGAAAATGTGATTACCTAAAAAATAGTTGAGAAGTGTTTGTAATATATAATGATGCATCAAATAATGTAGTATGATTTGTTCTCAATCATAATGGAATGTTTATTTCTTATGTGTCTTTCCAATTTATGGTTCATGAGAATAATTACCCAAATCATGATTTGGAATTAGTTTTGGAAATTTTTCATCAAACACATGAATAAATATTCATTAAAGCAATATGTGACATATATATAACAATCATAAAATTGACACAATCTTTTCAAATAGATAGATATGAATATGTTACAAAAGAAGATAGATTGATATGAATAAAAATTATTAATACATTGTAGATAGCATATAAAATAAATAAAAAATTTTGGAATATGATCAATATCAAAAATGAATATTCTATCTTATATATGATGAGGAAAAAATTGATTCATTTTTTTTATATTTTCAAAGGATTTTTCATGAAATAGTCGTGGAAGGGGAGAAATCATATCATTTACAAATGACCATTAAACTATCGATCCATGAAAATAATAATGATCCATATAAGGGAGATATAGAGATACTGAGGAAGTGAGAAATGTTACTTAACATGACATTTATTTTAACGGAATGATATGGTTCTTGAACCATTTAGGAGTTCATCGTATACTAAATTTTAAGAAGGTGTTATCATATGAGGTTCATAGCTCAATAATATATATTTATGATGGATGTAAAAATATATATATTGATACCTAAATGAGTATTTCTAAAGAGACAAAATTAACGGGAGGTATTTTAGAATATGTATCTTGGTTCTTGATGTAGTCAAAAATTTAATTTTGATCTATAAATTTATAGTAGAATTTTACAACCATTACATATACCAGAATGTAAATGAGAAAATGTTACTAGAAACATTATCTATGGACTCCAAAAAATATATAAATATATAATTCTATATGGTTTGTAATTGAAAACTATACAAAATTTTCATATCTCAAAACTATTAGATATTATTTATCCCGTGATAATAATTCATTGATATACATTAAATAACTTTTAATGATTCATGGAGTGCCACAATATACATTATCAGATAAGGATATTAATTTTAACTCGATTATCTAGAAAAATTATTAATAGTATCTAGATATGAAGTGATATTTTAACAATATTTATCAACCTCAGATAGATGGGAATTCTAGTAGAAACGTTCAAACAAGAGAAGATATACACAGATATTGTTCTATGGATGTTAAAGGTGGTTGGGATCAACATCATATTCTTGTAATGTTTTATTACAAAAAACATTCATTCCATTATTATGATGGTGTCCTTTGAATCGATCTATAGAAAAAAAAATTAAATATGATAAATGAGGATGAATTTGAAAAAATAAATTTATTGGGACCTCAAAAAGATGACGTAATAGTGGATAATTTTGACCCACTAAAAATTTTAGACCTGGTAGAAAATTTATGCTTTCAGAGAATATGATGTTGACGAGATGGTATTTTCTGAATTTTTCTTTCGAAAATCATTATCACATTTAATGTAAACAAATGTATAACCCCAGATATAAAGACCCTATTGATATATTTGATAGATTAATGATGGTGGAATACTTATTGGCACTTCCTCCTAACCTTATTCAACTTCATGATGTGTTCCATGTATCTGTACTAAGGTAGTTCATACATAATACATTACATGGACTAAACTCAGAGGTTATACCATTTGATATTTTTCATACCAAAGTGGAAAACAACATATAAATATTAGAATGTAGAGAACAGTTTCTATGAAACAAAACTATTCATCTAGTGATTGTTCTCTAGAGGATTCATAAATTTCAATAATCATATTAGGAACTTGAATATGTAAGGAAATAGATATATCAATGAATTTTGTATTTGTGTGATAAATTAAATTGGATAAATTTATTTTAGGTTTTATATATAATAAACACATGCTAATTTCAAATATTTTTTCAAACTATAATTTTATTCTTTCAATATATTATGTTATAAGAAACATCTAGTTTAAACTAAACATGATATAATATTCAAATATTATTTTATATTGTGGCTTTTATTTCCTACACATTGAATTGGAGGTTCTGAATTGGAATAATAAAATTATGAAAAAATATGGTTTAAATATGTTTGAAATTAATTCATTAATTATCAACTAATTAAAAATAAAAAATAATTAAAATTTAAAAATATTGGATTGTTATCTCTGAAAAAAAACCATTTCTAAGAAGAAATTGTTTTTATTAATACAATTATTTAATGTAATAAATATGGTTGAATATATTTATTAATATTTATATATTCTATATTAAATAAAAAATTTTTACAAATCATTTATTATTTTAAAGGCATGAGATAATAATAATTTTTTTTAAATTTTTAACTATTTTTTCAAAAATTTACTCATTTTCACCATATGATCTCATATATTAAATTTATTTTCAATAAATAATAATATTTTATTTGATAAAATTTTCGAATATTTTGATTATGTTGGTTTAAAGTTTTTATATAGGCCCATCTTATTTTTCGCCCTTATATAATGGAGCCTTAATAATATTTATAACTTATATAATGGGTAAATTAATAAATAAAAAATAAAAATACATGAAAAGGCCATAATTATTCATATAATTATTTAATTTTTTAATTATATTAATACATTATCACCTTATTATTGAAATTTATTTTTTCAAAGGAAACTCTTCCATGAAAATAATAGATATGATATTTAAAAAAATAAATGTTTAAACAATGTTTTCTTCCTAGTTTAAAATATCTATTTTGAATTTATATATATTGGAATCTTTTTAATAATTTTAAATTTTAAATTATTAAAATTTTAATTATATTATTTTTATTATTTAATTTGTAATATTTAATTCTCAAAGAATTACATTAAATTTATGTGAAATTTTAATACAATATTAGTTAAATTATTTGAATAAAAGATAAAAAATTTTAAAAATATAAAAGGAAATTTATATTGATTTAATAACACTTTTCCTTGTAATTATTAGATAAATATATAATAATAGTGGTGTTTAATAAAAGTACAAATGAATAAAAAACTTATATTCATGTTTTTATCAAATTAAATGAATTGTATCAATATTGGAATTATTGATATTTTTATATAATAATATTTTCTTACATACATAATCGTTATAAAAACATTGAATATGGAAAAATTGGAGTAGATATTTTCAAAAAAAAATCAATATATTTCCATTTATTATCCAATTTAAATCATACAATTAAAATTGAATCATGTTATGAGTGAATAAGATGTATTATTTTTTAACATTACAATATTATAACTAAATGGTTACTAATATATAAGTTCTAAAATAGAATAAACTAATAAAATTTTTATTTCAAAATGGTATATCAACCCACTATCATATAATTTGTTCATA